>JAULKO010000111.1:1416926-1430950 GCA_032356045.1 Mediaster aequalis | reverse complement strand
CTTGGTCTTGGTCTTGGTCTTGGTCTTGGTCTTGGTCTTGGTCTTGGTCTTGGTCTTGGTCTTGGTCTTGGTCTTCCTTTGTTTATGTGTTTATTTCTTTGTTTGGGGTTTTTTATTTGCTTGTTTTTTTTTTGTTTTTGTGGGGTGGTTCCTGTATTTTCGATGCAGTTTAAAACCATGGCAACAAGACAAGTGTAATATGTCATGGTTATCACCAAACATGAACTACGCACCCGTTGGATTTTGTGCAGTACATATACAAACAAAAACCTGTTTCAAGATTCAGCTTCATTTTAATTTTTTTGTAATTCGTTTTAAATCTCTCCGCACAAAAACATTAAAAAGTAAACATTACAAGTGTGGTGGGAGGGGGGTTCGTGGGGTAAACAAAAGTAAAAAGAAATCTCTCCTCGACACAATTACAGTTTTCCATTATAGGGCCATTGCCAACATAACATTGTAATAACATAAAAAACATTATCAAAACAGTACACTTACCATGATAGCTCTGCACTTCACATGAAAAATCAAAACAAAAATCAAATCCAATCAAAGGTCAGGATGAAACAACTGCACAATCAAAAAGCAGTATAGTTTTTAAAAACGTGGCCAGACAAGACAAAAATGCAAAATCCAGACAGATACAGGCAAACAAGCAAATGACAAACGAACAGAAACTCGGAGCTAAAAAGAGGGTAAACAATTAACAGCCGCTCCGACACGATTGAAACAAACATGCATTGAAAAAGTACATAAAATGGGGTAGAAAAAAACCCAAAAGACCAGACAAAATCCATTGGGACAACACAATTCCCCCTGAGCACCATTAGAACGGTTGAAAATTTACACTCAAGGAAGTAAAGTCTGAGTAGGATTGTCTTTGTGCTTTTTATCATTTCTGTTTAATTCTTAGACAAAGAGGTTTTAAAATAGAAACGAAAGTGCGAGAACAAACCCCCAACATTTCCCCCCGAATTAAAATTATATTCGGGGGATGAAATTTTATCTTCCCGGAAAAACGTATTATTTCGCCCTCGGCGAGGAACATATGGATTCAATTACACAAGCTTGTACGGAGCCGGAGGTAGACGGACCGCGGGAGTCTCCCGGATATTCACGGAACTTCGTCAGTTCTTCGCAGGCATTTTCTTTACTTAATGTCATATACGTATGGTAAATGTAAGATAGGAGATTAATCCATTGTCCATGGAATATCGAACCATTCAGTATTTCTAAGAAAAAAAACAAATCACTTTTCACCATGCTTCAAATTTAATGTTTATACATGTCGATGATTTTATTTGTTTTAAACTTTTATGTATGAAGCAAACGACATTTTGGGACAACATCATCACGAAATACCGTGCTAGTATATGTAAGATACATTGTGAAAACTCTTCTGGAGATATTGCACTAAAAGAAATATTCGTTTTCGGCACACAGCACAGTATTCAGCTCGAGTCTTTTCTTTCCTTTGATAATTGCTTCAACTAATCGACGACTTTAACAGCCACTTTGTGCTAAATAATTGGTTGATCTGCAAAGTTGAAAATCCACGTTAAACGATGCATACAATATTGTCGGCGTGATTACCCGTAAAGTCAAACTGGAAACTGTACATGTTCACGACAGCTCGGAGCTGTGCAAGCCTCATCAAATTGCATTTCTACCTTTTTTACAAAACCACAGCCTCGGAGAAATACCAATACAAAGTCTAATCAAAAGTCATACACAATTAATGCACATAAGAAGAAACGAGCTCAGTTTTTATAACTTCAGGCAACTTTCCGACCTTCCCTGTAGAACAAGACCCCTCGGCGCATTATCCTTGGTGTCAGAACGCATGAACTGCATGAGGGAAAACGTTAAGCTGACCAATAACCACGGCAGGACTGCCGACATCTGTTTGCCAGATCCCTTCCCCACCCGTGCGTGAAATCGAAGCACTAAACGAGCCTTTCCCGGAGCCAGTTTGATTCCTGCCGCATTTGTGTTTTCCCTTCAAAAAGGCTGTTACAGTAACCGACTTTCTGACTACCGCGGGAACGTGTCGGAACGTGCCTCGGCGACATGCCCAGTGCCCGCCGCACACCGCGCGGCACACGCGGCGCGAGCAGTCGGCACGGTCACGGGGACCTCGGCCCGGGGCAGGCCCCCAGAAACTAGCTTGGTATCTGGTACAGGGAATCGCTAAACAGTATTTGGTGTCTGGCGGTGACTGGTTTTAAGTGGAGTTGACATTAATTGCGGTCCGGCCCACAACCAAGTATTATAAGCCAGAAAGACAGTCTAGTTGTGTTTATGCCTGCCGTCTATGGGAGTCATTGTGAATGCCAATACAAAAAAAAGTAGTTTCAGCATCTGGTATATGCGACACCGGTCGGGTTTGCAGAACTTGCAACATTATCTGTGATTTTAACCCTGCAAAATTCAATCATTTACTGGACTGAACATGCACGATTTCCCATCCTGTTTCACACATTTTAGAAATTGTTATCTGCACGACAAAGTACGTGTAATACATGTCCATGTTTCGTTATTACTATAATTATTATTATTGTTTGGGGTGGAATTGATTTGAAAATCGGGGCTGTAATCCCGCCGCTCCCTTTTTTCGAACCACACATCAGAATGAACGCACGGACTAAAAATAAACAATAAATGAGATAGGCGAGTTGTTGACGAGGGTCAGTTCTATTTCCTGCTACCAGACTTTGAATGTGTCCGTACAACCGTGTTTAAGACGATTCCCTCCAATTGTTTTCCCCTCCAAATTAACTAGTCGAAATGGTAGTGCATTTGTTTATTTTCAAGGCAGTGTTCATGTTTTCAAGTATAGAGGTACCCGCCTCTAGCGCTTAGAAGATTCCTTTTGTCCGTGTCTTTTCGAAAAGTAAAATAAGCAAATATTGCTGGAGCGTAGTTTCAATTCCCGTCTTCTTTTCTGTTTATCCCCCTCCAGGGTGCGTGGACGTGCCTGGATATCTGCAACGATCTGGTCTTATCTCGTGTCTGGTCGTGGTCTGGACGTGTGTTGCTGTACGCATGAGCAATGGCCTCGGTCGCCGTGACAGCTAACCTAATGGGGCTTGGTCGAGGGCACGGGCTTCTCCCCAGGGCCCTACTTGTTCCTTCACCCCAGGTGACAGTGCCCATCAGCCCACCAGGCGGAATGACGATGAGCCGCAACGGATCCCTGCTGGATATCCGCGGGGCCACGAGTCAGTCCGCGCAGTCACCCAGCCCGATGCAGCGGGAGACGTTCACCTTCGCGCGTGCCGCCAGCCCGGACGACAGGAAGGACCTGCTCCTGGGCGTGCCCACGCGGGGCGATCAAGCCAGGCCACCCAAGGCCGTCTTGAGCATCAAGACGCAGCCACCGAGCGCGGAGAACTGCCTCCTCTCGCCCGTGTCGCCGCATTCGTTGCTGGGGAGCCCTGGGATTCCCGGGAGCGACCCTTCGAACCTTGAGCCGGCGGCCAGAATGCAGCACTCCCCGCACGTCACCTGGACTTTCCCCACAGTGGTCAACTCATCCCCGGCCACGCAGGGTCTGTCCGAGCTCCAAAACAACGCCACCTTCACCATCCACCCGAGGAGCCAGAACGTCTTCTGCAACGTCCGACAGGCCGGCTTCGCACCGCTCATAGAGCGTGCCGGCGGCCCGCCCAAAGTCGTCCGCCGCATTTTCACCAACAGCCGGGAGCGGTGGCGGCAGCAGAACGTGAACTCGGCCTTCTCCGAGCTCCGCAAGATGCTGCCGACTCACCCGATCGACAAGAAGCTCAGCAAGAACGAGATCCTGCGTCTGACCATCAGGTACATCCAGTTCCTGGCGGAGCTGCGCGACGAGCAGGCGGCCCAGGACGCAGCGGCCAGAGCCGACGGCGAGATGGACGCCGTGGAATGCTCGCAGAGCCTGCCCGGAGGCTGCAAAGAAGGGGGGGTCAGCGCGACTCCGGCCACGATCTCCGTCCACAACACCGACACCAGCGTGTGCCGTCAGACGCTGCGCCCTCGCGGCAGCCGCAGCTCTTCCGAGAGTGGCATCGGCGACACGGAGAGCCTCTGCGGGAGCGCCGGCAGTGGTTGCGACAGCCACGGCAGCGTGTACTTCAGTGACGATAACGTGGGGTCGGTCGATTCCTCTGCTTGGTTCTCCTCCCCTGGAAGCAACCAGAGTATGTAAGAAGTGAATCCCGTCCTTATCGAGATCAAAATAAAATTTACATTTTACTCTTGAAATGTTATTGCATGGTTTCCTGCAGATCTGATGTATAAACTAGAGCTGTGCTTGTGACTTACACTGTTTCCCCCTGCAATGCAGAGTCCCCAGTTAGTAAGGCACTATAATGCATCGTATTCAAGTGGGATCGTACCGCCTTTAAGAAATACACCGACTGCAGAAAAGGTTTGAACCAGGGTTGAACCGATCGAAATTCTGTTGAAACGACAACAGTGCCCACTCTTTATCCTTTGACTTTTCCTCGATTAGAGCCGAGCTCAAATGAGTTTCCAGTTCTGTTTGCCCTGACGTCCATTTTGGATAAACTTGCCATGTACTCAGCATGCGCAAAGGACCCAGCAAAGAATGTGATCGAAAGTCATTGTTAATCTTAGTCAGATCAAGATTCTTGATGCATTGGTGGGCCCTCGTAACAAGAAAGGGACCTCTGTCGTTTCGCGTGGTCATCTAACTAATAAATTAGGTTGTTTTTGATGTTATGCCCCGTTTATTTTGTCTAGCCCGGACTATTAATAGGTGGGAACACATCCAATCAAATTTCCTATAGGTGTAATGGTAAATTACCTTCCGTGTCAATGCGACAGCGTATAGAGGCTGCTATATTTCTGTACGTGAAGTGAGTTGTTTGGCAAAGTTTCCTTTGCCTAGTACAATAAACAAATCCTGATTATACACGCGCTGGAGTGGGCTGACATTTCAGTTCGAAACTAAAATAGATCGACTTTTGGCGGGGCAGAAACATTCCAGTCAGCCGATAACGTCATTCGGCTCGAGCAAGAAAATGGGATCTGAACAAAACAACATTTCATCACATGATTCGATTGACAATGATAATCAAGGATGAGTTGTTTTCCGAATTTGTTTCAAGCTAATAATTGCCGATAATTGCCGAACTTTCTGTGGATTTGTCTAAACGGAACCGTGGCCTTATCCGGCAAGGCTTGTTTCTTTTCTTTTTCACCGTCTCGTAAGTTTGCAAGATGAATAATTGAAGTCGTATCTGCAGCAGACTGATGTATAATTACGAAGATTTAATTGTATACCATTTTGAAGTGTTACCGTCCAGTTTTTTCGAGATACCGATACCTATTCTTGGTGTCTTTTAGTATTAAACAATTCTGATGTGGATTTTGGGGGTTTTTCTTAATTGAAGTGGTATTTGCTGGTGTATTTGTGTCATCAAAATGGGAACACCGGTTGGTAAATTGTCTTCCAATGTTAAAACTTCTCCACCGACAGCCTAACAGTTAAGACTCCTAAAGAAAACCATGTATTATGGATCCAGGATTAGGATACGTCGCAATATTAGGACAATCTGTCTGATGGGAGCCAAACAGGGGAGGAATGGAATGAACTGTTTATGAGAGGCCATCATATGGGGGGGGGGTGGGGAACGTGGAAGGTCTTGCACGGGATCTTTTCAACGACGGGGGCTGGTGCATAACGCTTACAACAGCTGGAACGGACTTCAAATTTATCAAGTACACAAATGTCAAGTAGTAATCCTGTGATCCCACGCGCCTGCCTCGGGATTTCTAAATGAACGAACATTGAAATAATTCTGACGAAAGGGTCAGCAAAAGCTAACACGGGATTATGATATTCGCGGCTATACCTCGGCACGGCATTAACATCAGATATTCTACCCAACACCTTGTATGGTTATGCGCGGCATATGCAAATGTAATATCATTTGTGCCCCCCCCCCCGTGGGATTTGCATGTACTATCGGGCTGACTTGAACACCATCTGTGATTCCTTGCCCCTCTGCTCGAGAAGCTGTCCGTGGTGATACGGGCTGGAATTTGGGAAAACTCGAGCCGAATTGCTCGACGAATGGGTTAAATTAATTGTACCTCGCCTTCTGCAACAACCAAGTAGGCCTGCTGTCTCTGTGTGGCTGGTGCGCGGCGTGCAGCAATTGTACTCTAGTTATCGCAGGGTGCCGCCAACCAGTGGGGGGAGGGGGCCTTGGTTTGGGCGCGCGAGTTCGTGGATTTCTGGCACAGCTCTTAGCAAAGGATCGTTGACCCCGAAGTCAACTACATATGTGTGTGTGTGTGTGTGTGTGTGTCAGCTGCAGAAACTGTGTCAGTAGCCTACAGTTAATCCGCGGTGGTCGAAAAAAAAAGCTTGCTGTGTCTTGGCAAAACGGAGCAGACGCATTTTTCCGAAACTCATTACAGGCTGGGTTGCCAAGGCAAGGGAGGGGCACGCGCTAGTCTCTCTCCGAGAACCTGTTGGGTCCATGCGGTCTGGCACGCGCCTGGTCGGTCTACTACATATTCAACAGTTCTACCAACATCCGCAGCACCACAACCCGCCTAAAACGTACTTCTGAAAAGGCCCGATGAGCCCTCTCGGGGGACAACATGGGGTCACTCCCAGGGGCCCGATCGGAGGTCACGCATGCGTCTGTGCGTATAATGTGGGGCATTTGGTGTTCTGTTGGCACAGTAAACATACTGGTTTGGGATGTTGGGTGGTCTGGAGAGTTTCTCTGCTCCTCGCTGCAAAGTGACGCGCATTTCCTTCATCTCGGAGCCACATCTGTTTCCAGACTGTTGGCGAACATACTAGCTGTCGTCTCACGCACCATAAATTCTCGCTTCTCAGAACATTTTTAGACGGGCGCTAATTAGTCGGGAGCAAAATAAGTTTGTTGAGTGAGAGAGAGAGAGGGAGAGAGTGCGTAATTTGAAAGTCAACCACACTGCACAATGTAGCAGGTCCATGTGAAGGAGGACTTTAATTTCGGTGGCCGGCAGTCAGCATCATCTGCCCCTTGCGTGGCTTCCACGCCCTCACTGTAGTCAAAACAAGTCTGCGAAGGGTCTGCGATTTCGATCACGTACCGTGTCAATACTCGGCAATGATCCAAAGTACCTTTCACCGTATTCCGGCGTCCCTGATCCCACAAAAATGCTTCCCGAGGCTCAAAGTTACCAAGACAAATACTTCGCTGTCACCTGGGCCTAATTTCGAGGAACCGTTCAGCAGAACATGTTGCTTGGCAGATGCTGCTACGAACAGTCACAAGCATGCTGGTAACCTGTCGCTAAGCATGTATGTGTGCTAGTAGTTCCATGGAATTGGCCACTGGTAAAATAAGACTATATCAAATTTTTCTTGCAAGAATTTTAGTTGGTCGTGTAGCCTATAGGTTGATTAACGAAACCGTCCAGAAATGTTCACTTTTTAAAAACTTGCCATATATAAGTTATGCGAAATGACCAGAAGCACGTGCATTTTTACCTACGAATTTTCATCTTTCGCCTTCTATTGAAAGAGTTACACGATATTTTGGACCAAATTGGAGGCTATGTTGCATGAAATCGATTTTCAGCCAAGATTTTAATTTTGTTTTAATGAAAAGTAACCACATTGTTCTCTTATATCTTTAAAAAGGCAAACATGAAAATTCGTGGTTTGAAATGAACGTGTTGAGAGTTGTGAAGATCGTCGAGGTAGTTTGAAAATGAGGATGATTTCTTCATGTCTTTGTAATGTATTGTTTAATTTCTTTTGTCTATTGTAAATGGAATGAAACATTTTTGCCTTAAGTGGGGTCAGTGTTTAGTAATGCTCTACTCACTAACACCCCGGAGTTTGTACATACTTTGTGTTTATTGTAAAAACATTTACTTTCCTGACTTTTTCTCAAACCATGTTAAATCATCGATAAACCTGTCGCTAAGCTCCACATGGTATTCACGGAGGCCAGGGGCCAATTTCATAGAGCCGCGTAAGCACACAAATTTGCTGAAGCACAATCAACCTTGCTCAGTAAAATCAGATTACCAGCCAAAACTCCATGTGATGTATATTGCTTGTGACTGGTATTTAGTTGTTTGTTTAGCATGACAAGCACATGGAATTTGGGCTGGTAACCCAATTTTACCAAGCAAGGTTTTTTGTGCTTAAGCAAACGTTTGTGCTTAGGCAACTCTGTGAAAGTGGCCGCGGGAGCTTTGTAGAACTACACTGCAGCAACACACGGGAGTGTTAGAAATACACCATGGTCCTCATTTTCCTATTATCAATGTGGTATAATACATCGGGGGATACACCACTGGTGTGGTTTTTTTTAACACCAGCATGTTGGCAAACAACTAAACGAGTTTTCATATTTGACTGTTTTTTAAAACGTTAAAGCATTAAAAATGAAGATTCTCCCGAAGTTGGTCAACATTTTGAAAAATCATATCCATTGAGCTCTGTTGAAGCTATAATTATGCTTTTATTTTCAACTTGTACTGGCTTCAAGGATAAATTGAAAAACAAACCACGTATTTCCTCCGTATGGCCCTCGAGGACTGTTCGTAGTTTGCGAACGTGTGACTCCCCACGTTTGACTACCACTGTAAAACAGTTGTATATTTTCATTCAGACACATTGCCATATACTTTGGTGCTTATCTTCAGTTCAGTTGCGTGCATAACATCATTATATTAAGCAGAGTTGTCATTTTAAGTTATTTTATTTTCGAGTTGTATGTTAACTATGCAGAGACTTTGTAGAGTAAATATTTTATATAAGAGGTATTTTACACTAGTGTGCTATATTTTGGCTCGATTGATAATTTTGGTGAGAGAACAAATCTGTCGTGGAAGCCTTTTGCACAAGCTGAAGGATAAACTCCTCAAAGCGACAATATTTCTGATTAATATTTTCCTTAGACAATGCATTTTTGTTGACAGTGTGATTCAAGCAATTCACACAAATAGTCATGTTTTGCGATAGAACATAGGTATGAATTATTATTACTCAAAATGAATGCAAGATTCTGTGTAGATTTGTTTCCCAAACCATCTCTTGCTCGCCGCCTTCATTTCAGTAGGATAAATGATGATTATTTTCCCGGTTTTGCATTCTTTTCCATATGATTGGTCATGCCACTATTATTTTGATGCGACAACCAAAACTGAGATCATATTTTGATTGAAAGTGAATGAGATTTCAAGGTATTTTTTTTCTTTAATTCTTGGAACCGAGTGCGGATATTGAGCGTATCCGGTTTGAAGATTTTTTCTCTGTGTTGCATGTTTGTATGCAACCAGACGTTTTTGTGCTGGGCTGTGCTTTATATTGATTTTACTAGTCAGTTTCGTATACTTGAATTTATGATGTAGAGAGAAAAAATATAATTTTTATTATTTCTGATTTCTTTTGTGTTTTGGGCTGGTCCCTCTTTTGCTAGAGTTGTTTTGTTTTCATCATTATCTAAGATTTAGAATTTATTGATACGGAAGAGTAGTCATTGTACAATTTTGTCATTTCCCAATGACGTTTATGGTTGATAGGCTAACGAAAAGTGTAGTTGTATTTAAGTTAGATAACGTTTGGTTTGTAGTAGAGAACTGCAGTTTCCTGTAGTATCCTGCCATGCAGGTCCGAGAATATACGATGTCGTCGTGATTCTCCAATCATTTTCAAGTTTCACCGACATTTGATGTAAGATTTCTGTTAACTTGGTGGTTGTAAACTTGTATGTTCTGCCCGATTCTTGACGTCGTTAAGCAGTGGTGCGCATGCTCGAGATTGCGTGACCAGTGAAACGGGGCCAGTTTGTCTGCTGCCACCAACCTTGGCCCATCCTTCTCCGTAAATTGCTGTTCTTTTTGTTTGTGTTAATTGTTGTTGTCGTTGTTTTTGGTGGGGAGGGTGTTTGTTTGGGTGGGTTTTATGATTAAATCCTATGTGTGACACCATGCAATCAATCTTTTTGACACAAGTTGTTATCTACATCGCCTTCTGTTGGTCGGCATGGGAAATGAGTTCATTTCTGGCAGTTTTTTTCATGTTATGACAAGCTTCAAGTTCCAATGAAGTTGACTGTGTTTTAACTCAAGAAAGACCGCAACCAAATCAGCAAAAGCTGCTGATGAATTACTGAAACATCAAAATGTGTTTCGTGCTCGACGGCCAATAGAGGGCGCCAACGAATTCAAGATGGCGTCGTAGTTAGATGCTTTGTGTTCTACTGATATAGAGCTCTTAGGCTTGGAGTTTGGCTCTTCGCAATATATTTTTGTACATAAATCCTAAAGACAGATCAAACTCCGTTTTCAATTTTTGTAATATATTTTGATATTACGCTGTTAGTATTTCGTCCATTTTACATTCCTATTCACATAGTACGTTATGATATCTAGTCCGCCCGCTTTCGCATTGCCTGTACATAGTAGATGCCATCCATTACGCCTGCTGTACATTCCATAATCGTATGAACAATGTTAGAGACAATTATACTAAATTTGACGTAATTTGTATTAAAAAAGCTACGATACACGAAGTCTGTGATGAACCATGAGGGCCTTTTTGTGCATTTGTCTCCATCTGTGTTTTGTTCTCTGGCTGATTCGTGTACGAATAGCACGTACACTTTTAACTGTTGTTTGTCATCAGTTACTTTCTGTTGGAAAGTTATTCGTGGTTTTGCATGCACGTTTTATTTGTAGCCAACTTGGGGGCTACATTGCAGGAATCGATTTTAAGCCAAGGTTTTTAATTTCCGCTGAAAAGTAGCACTCGGATCTTTAAAAAAAGGCAAACATGAAAATTGAAAAAAATCCAAAATGAAAACAGTTAAAAATGAACGCTTAGAACTTAATTATAAACCATATAGCTCCAGCTCCAATGAGAAAAGCGAAAAATGCTTGTAGGGCTTGGGGCTGTAAAATGTTCCCAAAGATTGGGTCAGTTCCGCCTGTCCGACTGTTGAAAAATACACAATTGTTCATAAAAATGGAATGACTTGCATGCATTCAGTGCCCGGCCCTCTCTGAATCTTTGCTTTGCCGAGAAGTGGAACACGCGCCACACAGGCACGGACTTCCGTGCCGAGGTCTAACAGACACGACACGCTGTCAAGCGGAAAAGCTCAGCGCCTGCTTCCATAGCCACGCCCTGTCGTTAACCCCACCCCTAAATTGGACGTACTTCGTGAGACCATTCCCTAAGAGGACAGAAGATGGAGGTTTGGAAACAAAAATCACGGGCTCATTCAGGCGGGACTCGAACCCGCGCCAACCATTCCCCTTCCTGTCCTGTGGTCTGCTGCTATACCGGAATCCAATCGGCCAATCAACGAGCTCGAAATGAATACATGAATACATGCGTTATTTCCGTGTTATTAAAAATTCTAGGTTTTTGTAGCAATTCCAAGAAAGTAATCGCAAATTTTGGGTTTGATGTTAATGCACATTTTCATATTCTTCAGCCCAAGCATGATGTCATTAGAAGCACAACAGCAGCATCTCGGTAGCATTTTGTAAAAAAAACAATATACATTTTGTTCACATTTTCTTGAAAAGGTTCCATGTTTTAATTGATTTCCATATAGAATAGCTCGTTTGGAATCCATTTTTATCCAACATTTCTTCAAAACATTGTTGATGGTTATTTTGGAGGAGTGTTTTTGTGCTGTTATTATGCTCTTTTGACAATGAGTTCCTTTTCTTATCAAACAAATATAGCGCCCTCTTGCATGACTAAACTGAACAGATTTTAAAGGAATTAAAAACCGCCACCTTCCTTTACTTCAATTGAAAACACGCATTCAGATCATGTTCGTGTATATTTTTTTGGTAAAATATGATTATATGTGTGAAAACAAGTTGAACTGGCTATCTATTGCATGTTCCTTTAAATGTTAAATTTTAAATAAAAAAAAACACCCCGAAAGTAATAAAAACGTATCAAGCTGCATTCAATTTCAAAGCTTGAATTCAACACCATGTAACACTGTCACAGACCTCACACTTAAAATTGTGGATTCCACATTTGTTTTTTACCGTGTGGTTCGAGATTCGACACACAACGTCGTGATACCAAAATTACTTATTCCAATATTTCAATACTAGCTTTTACATCAAGAAAAACTGAACGCCGAACTCGCCTTTTATACAACTCATTTTCGCGGCTTCACGACACCAGTATAATACTCTTACTCGGCTGTGGGAATTAATAGGGAGGGGTGGAGAGGGGTGAAAGTGGGGGTGGGGGATAGGAAGATAGCCCTCCCGTTTGGTGACAGGGGTCAAGTAGGAAAAAGAAGGCGGTTAGCAGAAAGGAAACTGGTTCGTAGCCAAAGTGTGTGTGTGTGTGCCAAAGGATACCTGGGTAAAACGTGCCAATCCCCCACTGAGCTGGCGGTGGTCTCAAATTACATGTTTCAGCACCTATGGGACCCCGGTTGCGAACAGGTAAGGGTGGAGCCTAATTTGGTTGGCCTGACCCCCCCCCCCTCCCCGCCGTCCGCGTGCCACAGCCAGCCACCTGTTCCAGGGATCCAGCACCCAGATTCCCCGATGGGGAACCCAGGGTGACTGGGTCTTTTGGCAGTCCAGGTGCTTTGGATAGGCTTCCTGGACCAGCAGATTTGGATTTTCAGATTCAGCAGCTTTGAATCTGGGGGCCGTCATCGCTGTTGTCTTTCTCGGTTCATTGACGGATTGATGCAAAGCACAGTTCGCTTGATACTACTTTTTTATAATTTACCATTACAAGTAAACTGAGATTGTTGGTATACTATACAGCTACTACTACTATACTGCTGCTGCTGCACATGACAATCAATTGGTCGTAGTGAGCTCCAACCTCCCCGGTCGAGTGCAGCTGGAGGGAGACCAGCATTCACTAGGTGGCATCTGTACAGCGCCCCTACCTGCTTGAGCTGTGAGCCGCGGACGACCACGACTCCTCCATCCAGGCGGCATTCCGTTGCCCAAGGTCGAGCTGGACAGCAGCATCAAGGGCGAGCTGAGTAGGGGTAGGAGCATGGAGGCTCACTACAGTCTGTTGGTGTTTTTTTACACATATATCTCGTCCACAGCAAACCAGGTGCGAGGAACTACGAGTATTCATCTTTCACTTTCTATTGAAAAGACATTCTTGCTTTTGCATGCATGTCTTATTTGGGGCCAAATTGGTGGCTATATCGCAAGTTATTGATTTTCAACCAAGATTTTTACTGAAAAGGTAGCCACATTCTGCGCTTATATCTTTAAAGAGGCAAATATGAACATTCGCAGTTAACAATGAATGCGCTCAAGGTAGACCATAGTAAAACGAGGTCTCTGCAGAGTCTTTGCATCAAAAGTCTTGGGCCTTCACTCCACAGCGACTGGGGTTGGATCAAAGCATGCGGAAACCAGGAAAGCACTAGGGAAACGTACATTGGGGTACTTGGCAAGCAACTCTGACTTCAGTGTGTCCGGGTTTATGGAATGAAAAACTGTATAAAAACTTGATGACGTTTGACCTTTACTCCGGACATCCTGGGCGTAGTCAAGAGAGATCGGCCCACCCTTCGGCCAGGTCAACCATGTCCGCATCAGCGTTTCAACCGGTGTCTAATTTCGTTCGATCCGTAGCATTCCTACCCCCCCCGCCCCGCCCGACGACCTCCACCAGGTCACCGTGAAGCATCGTGCGACTGAACGTGTTAATTGACAATTCGTGTGGCCCATTAACGCAAGAGGGCTCAGTGACTCCTCCGGACAGGGAGTTGCGACATGAGGGGTCAAGAAAATTGGACCAAACATGGCCGTGGGCAATAAGCCATTTGCGCATAAGGTTTGAATAACGTCTGGTGCACTGACTTGGTTTATTACACGCTCACATTCAACGTTTGACCTCTCCAGACTGAATACTGTGGCTATATCACATGATTCGGGGCAAGCTTGTGCTTAGTTACCTAAGAGACGTCCAGCAACAATACATCATTAACAGTGGGCAAGAATGGCACAAAGGTACCAAGCTGGGCGTTACTATG
>JAULKO010000111.1:1308118-1321672 GCA_032356045.1 Mediaster aequalis | reverse complement strand
CGATGGACCGCTGGCGTTCCAACGGGAACGGTCCAACGGACCGCGAACGTTCCCGACTTTTGAGACGCTCCCTAAAAACCCACGTTTTGTAAAATTGAATGCCAGAGACTCTGGGGATATGATAGTATCTCTTGATGTGATATAACATGTGTTTTCTTCCCTTTTTCTTGTCTTTCCAGGGGCGTTTCTCATCCCCTACCTGATCATGTTGTTATTTGCTGGGCTTCCATTGTTCTTCCTGGAGCTCGCCTTCGGACAGTACAGTAGCAGCGGACCCATACGCTGCTGGAACTCCGTCCCGATGTTCAGAGGTATAAAGCATTCTAACATCTAAAGAAAAAACTTGAAACAACGTGAAGCACGTCGTCTAATTACCTTTGTGTGAAGAGGTTGGGATTTAAATCCCATATACCATTACAGCCTCAGAGGTGTTTTGTACCACCCAGTTTATACACACAAACAAACAGATAAACAATAAACAAACAGCCCTGCCCAGAACCCCAAACAGTTCATGCTGTGGTGGTGGCAGTGCCACACAAAATGGCAGTATCTCTTATTGATGACGGGACCCGACGTCATTGCAGAATACAAGAATCAAGCTTATGCGTAAATAAAATGTTGGCCTGTTCTAGTCATATTTTCAAGAACCTAGAGCATTACCATAGATGGGGAAAAATCGGTCCGCAAAAATTTGCGCTTTGGACAAACTGTCATCTTATGGTAATTGACTAATACCGCCAAACGACTGTTTGAGATTGGCCTTGCTGGTACAAACTACATGTACACGTATACTATATTATTGATGCCCAACACGGAGCGCATGCACAGTCCGTGAGGGATAACGATGCAGGTACATGTATATATGCAAAAAAACGCATCGTTTAACGAAAAAGTGCAGGAGACAAGTGTCCATGGAATTGTATTGTGGGTTTTCTACCCTCTCTCGTTGTATCATGTGTGCGTCATCATTTGTATGCATGACCTTGCAGACATGCATTCATTTTAAGAGAGCGTTTTTTGTTTAGAAAAAGATAATGCACTTTATACTACGTGTTCTGTAGGTCTAATTGTTGCGGTTTCACTTGCTACTGCACATTGCTAGTGGTAAGAACTGCATTAATTAAGCCCACATTTGAATTTGCTATTTTAGAAACGATCAGTTTTAAAAAATAATTTCAACATTAATTTACAATAGGAAAACGAGTACCGTTGTAAACCTTTGGGGGGGGGGGGGGGGGGCTGGGCCATGTTGCTCCGAAAATGAATTATTACAACAAAGGGATATAAAATGACCCTGTATTAAAAGTATTGAGGATGTGTTCATTTTTTTCCCAGCAGCGTGCGCCCCCTTATACCATTCTGGCCCTGCCCCAAATTTGTCTTAATTTTGAAAAATTATGAGCAAAGAACACATTTCTACTTGTTTTTTTTTCATAATGAATTTGAATAGTGATAGATTTACCGATACATGGCATTGATCTGGCAATTTGTTAATGGTTTTCCCTTTCAAAACTCATAACATCAGGTGTTGGAATCGGTATGGCGATCGTGTCTGCCCTGGTTGGCATCTACTATAATGTCATCATCACCTACACCATCTACTACATGTTCCACTCGTTGACCACCAGCCTGCCGTGGGCTGGCTGCGACCACGAGTGGAACACGCCCTATTGCAGCGACTTGGTCAAGGACTGCCTGACCAGTGACGGCATCGTGACCACCAACAACACTTGCGTGAAGGTGGCCAACTTGACGGCCGACGAGCTGGACTTTTACAATGTCACGGCAGACGGCAACCTGACCGACTATGTCGACCCCCTGAAAAACATGAGGGTCCGCCCCAGCGAAGAATTTTACAAGTAAGAGTCTTACGAAAGTGCAAAACCTGTGCATTGCGAAGAATTTATTACCATGTATTAATAATGTATGAATTTATTATTAATTCATTTATTAATTTATTTATTTAATGCTCTTACCAAAAACAAGCACATGACTATGTTTTTTCTCTTGGGGGTGTGTGGCGACTTATGTCGGATATGATTTGGTTGTTTGTTTATAATTATTCAAAGGAATGCAATAATGAATTTACTTGATAAATATTTTGGTTAAGTAATTTGAAAATAGAAATGACAGCCGTCGGCTAGGCCTAATGTGAATTAAAATATAACTCCCGATAAACACTTCATATTTTCAGACGGTGATTACTCAGACTAATGATTGTTGTCGTCGAGATGGCCTTTTCAAAAAATGTCTTTGAGACGATACACATGAATGATATAATATTTATATATATATATATATATAATTTTTTTATAGGAATGGTATGCTTCATGACTCCGGTGATATCGGTGATTCGGGCTACATCATCTGGCAACTGGCTCTGTGTTTAGCCCTTGCCTGGCTGCTCGTCTTCGGCTGTCTGGTCAAGGGTATTAAGTCATCTGGAAAGGTACTTGGGACTGCATTTCAATAAGATTGATTCGTCTGTTTTAGTTTAAAATATTTGGCGCGCAACCTTGTCCGGGTTTAGTTCTGTTGATACGGTCTTGTGATCATAAGTTCTTGAAATGAGTCTGCAGTATGTTTGGCCTTGTTTGGCTTGTCATTGCCTCATGATTTGACTATGTGCCAACTGGCGAGGAAACAATTTTTAGAGTTATCATGACACCGCAGTGCATGACTGGTATTATTGTACTAGGACCTATAACTCTTGCGGATCTAACTTGTGCACGAGTATGAGTTGTTGAAGAAAGAACAGATTCTGTCTTGCTTAAATTCTTAAGTTCTTAAATTCTTTACCGCCATGTTTATGGCTGGTAGGCCCTATATTTACAGCACCGGTTTTAATGGTTCTCTTTGTTTTGATTGACAGGTTGTGTATTTCACCGCTACCTTCCCCTACGTTGTCTTGGTGATTCTCCTTATTCGTGGCGTCACACTGGACGGCTATTGGAAAGGAATCGATTTTTTCCTCACGCCAAGGTGGCACAATCTCGGATTGGCCAAGGTAACTGTAACAGAAACAATAGACTTTTAAGACGCTGGTGGCAGCAAACACACCGGTATTTTTTGCTCGTTCTGAGCATGCGCGCGTAGTTCTGAGCATGCTCAGAACTCCCATTACGCCTCGGAAGAAAGAGTGACGAGGTGTAGGAATATGGGGGGGGGAATGTCGGGAAATGTTACAGATAATGTTGCCAGTTCACAGTTATCCTGAACGTCAAATTTGCATTTGAATGACTGGAGTGTTGTTTCTCTGGGCTGGGTTCCTTTGCTGTCCTGATCCGGCCAAAATATCAGTCAACAGTATCACTTTTCGTTCTGCGTTTGGCGATTGAAAGACAATATTGGCCTCGTGCCAGCCTTGTGGAATTGGCTCACTGCCAGGCCAGAGTGCTTGAACGTGGTAGTTTTTTTGCCAGAGCAATCATTGAATGGCATTTTGCCAGAACAACATACCGTGACGACAAAGGCAATTCCCTCCATTAAAAAACATTTACTGGAACTATTCACTTTCATAAAAGGTTTGTAAAAAAAATACAGATTTTGGGAGCCAGCATTGTGAACTGGCATGACAATTTGCAGTGACCGCAGCAAAATGTATACACAAACCATATTTCTTAACCACTAGCCGTGCTTATAGTTACATTATACCCCACGTCTTCATTGCTTTCCTTTACTGAGTATAGGCCTACAGGTATGATCAAAGTCCGTATTTACATATAATTGTCAACATTTCACGATACACTGGAAATGTCATTTCGTTACCTTGAAAAAAGTGGGAACATTTCCAGTTAACACCCTGCATTCCAAAAATCATTCGGGCGGTTCAGTGACAGAGCTAGAGAACATGCTAATCTTATATCGATGAATATTCATAAGGTTGTTCCATTTTGTGCGCAGGTGTGGAAAGATGCCGCCGTGCAGATTTTCTATTCGCTCAGTGCGTCATGGGGAGGTTTAATCACCCTTTCGTCCTATAATAAATTCCGCAACAATTGCCTGAGGTAAGTCTACAGATTCCCTCTACTTAAAAAAAAATGTTTTTGAGTGTTTGTCAAATCCGAACTCTAAGAAATAATCCAATAAATAATCCAAAACAAAACCGATTAATACCTCAGTCCAGAAAGGAATGTTTCAAAAGGAGGTTTATATCAGATTGTAGAAAAACAAGAAATTGGTCTGATATAGGACTTGTACGAAAACGTAGGCTGCTACGTTATATATTTTTGTTCCCATAAATTAGTTCTTTATTACAAGGAGTGATTTTTTTTACACTTGGAGTTTGAGTAAATACATGCTTTTGTCTGTACTTGTATGAGTTAGTTAGAAAGATAGTTTTCCTCTTCAATGAAGGAGTTTTCTCCCCCCCCCTAAAAAAAACACACAAAAAACAACAACAACAACAACAACAACAACCAAAACCCTTCAGTAATGAACATTTTAAATGATTAGAATGTTTTGTTTGGAATATTTCAAATGATTAGATTATAATATTTTCTTTTTACAGAGATGCTTTAGTGGTTCCCTTCTTGAACTGCGGGACCAGCATCCTGGCTGGGTTTGTCATCTTTTCAATTCTGGGCAACATGGCGCACGAACTTGACAAACCAGTAGAAGACGTTGTCGATCAAAGTGAGTGAACAGAAATGTCGCAAGAAAAATACAGCCTGCCTACCTAGTTCTTTCATTAAGAAAGCAAGAACATTGTACGTGCGTTGCAACAGTCATTTCAATTAGAGTTAAGAAATACAAAAGGCATTGTTCTGTGAATGAAAAATGGACAGAAGTCGATCAAAGTTGAGAAAATATGATGTATTTGATTTTGATCCGAACTAAAATCGCTTTATGGCAAATCGTATCCAGCTTGGTTATCATTAGCTGAATACAAGCTCACGAATTCAGTTTTTTTTTCTTCAACTGCTGAAACTGTTTGTTCGAACAACCACATATTTTACTGGTGCTTTGACAACATTGTTCTCCTCCTCATGCCTCCCCCCTCCAAAATGACTCAAGTGCTAACAGTGTTGCTTTGCTTGTTGTTGACAGCCTTCGGTCTTGCCTTCATCGTTTACCCCGAGGCTGTGCTCCATTTCCCCGGCGCTCCTATCTGGTCTTTCCTCTTCTTTTTCATGTTGTTGACGCTCGGACTTGACAGCCAGGTAAGTAAACAGTCGCCAAGAATTAACCAATGCCATACTTTTCTTCACAGATAATTGTCAACTTTGTCAAGAAGTAATAAGTTGGTGCTTTGTTCAACAACGCCTGTGGGGTAATGCAGCCATTGTGTCAAATCAATCGCAATTGCGAGTTGTTGACTGGTTGACTGGTCTATTTACTTTATATAACCCAGTTAACGTCATCCGGTATAAACAAAATGCTAAACTATAGGGAGCAATGAGTAACAGGCTTGTGCCTATAAAGTCTTGACGGGTGCGGCTATGCATCCTTAACTTTGTGAGTTTTGGTTAATAGTTTTCCCAATGTCGCTTCCAGTTTTGCATTGTCGAGACTGTGGTAACTGCCATCATGGACCAGTTTCCGGAGAAGTTGAAGGGCCGCAAGACGTGGGTTGTCGGTATTTATTGTGCCGTATGCTTCCTTCTGGGACTGAACACGGTCACACAGGTAAGCATTGCATTTTCAATAGGGGCTTGGAGAATGATCTGAAACAATTGGGGATACATGCATACCTTGGCCAGCGGTTTGTTTTGCTGTACAGAACATTCATTTGTTTTTTTCTTTCGCTCTCCTCCTTAGGCCGGTAATTATTGGGTGTGGCTCATGGACAAGTACGCCGCCGATTTTGCCTTGTTGATCTTCGGTCTTAGCGAGTGCATCGCCCTGGCTTGGCTGTACGGCATCAAGAGATTCACGAACGACATCCGCACCATGCTTGGCGACAGGGTTGTGGACTCGATCTTCTTCAAGTGGTGGCAGCTGAACTGGTGCTGTATCACCCCCTGTGTGCTCTCTGTAAGTATCTTGTCAAATGCTTGAATACATTACCAAGGGCGTGGGCCTAAATGCGTTTTTCTGACATTTATAACTGTCGCAAAGGTTCAAAAAGGGCATTCTTGGTAATTTGGACTCATCGAATGGTTTTTATAGAGACCAGTCTTTTATCCTTCAATATTGATATTTACAAGCGAGGGTCCTTGATCGAGCTGTTTTTAGGGTCCCCTTTTGTAAACAACTTCACAGATTCACAAGATGGCGTCTTGAAAGAGACCACACCAATTTGTTTGTGGATTGGTTGTTGGGGTCATGAAGCAACTATTCGGCCACCGGTGGAGTAGCCTCACTTCACGAGACAGTATCATACCGTAAGCTCCTTCTTCAACCGCAACATGGCTGCAATGTTGCGGTTTCTTCGGTAACCTTGTAAAAACCTCTCATTTAAATCAAGGCTTGCGTTTTTCTGTCTCCCTCCCACAACAGTTCGTCCTCTTGTTCAACTGGATCTCCTGGACCGACCCGACCGCTCGGGACTACGACTTCCCGCCATGGGCCCACGCTGTCGGTTGGATGATGATCTCCTCCACCATCATGTTCATTCCCATCGTGTGGGTCTGGGAGTTCGTCCGTGCGGAAGGAGGCGTCAAAGACGTGAGTGTTTTCACGATGTGGCCTCCCCCCCACATAAGATTCATTGTCATTACTTCAGTTTGTAAAAACTTCCTTGGTGTATAGTGGCCAAAGTGCTCGATCACACACACACACACACACCAGAACAAAGTAGACAAAAATGGACGAAGTAAACATCTGGAACTGGTGAATTGCATTATTGCCGAAAAAAATATCTAGCAAAGTACTGTATTTAATTAATATTAAACCATTTTTGTAAATAAGTTTGTTGTGAATACGGCGGCTTAGTTTATAGCTAAACTGAATAACACTTTAACATAGTAATATTCTAATCATTTCATTATTTCTATTCACTCACCACCAAAAAAAAGAAAATACCTTGAACCCGGGCTTGAACACACCTACACACACTTATAAACCCGGAGAATATGTAGTTTTTGTACACAATCGAAATGTTTGCAATGGGAGGAGAAGAAGAGCCCATCAGAACATTTTAAATTTTCTTTTAACTTTTTTCCATAACAAGACAAATTTTGGAGAAACAGTGACAAATTAATCTAGAATGGACTCGTGAGAAAGGCAAGTGTTCTTTTCCAGCTTGAACTCAAATTCATTTTATCATTCAACTATTTTTTTTTGTTTTTTTGCAGAGGCTTCGTGCGATGATCACCCCGACCGCCGAGTGGGGGCCAGCCCTCCAACACCACCGGGAGGAGGCCGTCCAAGTCCACGAGCGCCACGGTACGGTCATGGGCGGCACGGTGGACGGAGTGTCGGCCGACGGGGCTTTCGCCGCTAAATACAGGCCGCGCGGGGAGGGCGTGAGTGTGCCCACCGCCGAGGGGGCCGCAGGCTCGGTCGCACTGGAAGGCTTCCGCGGTAACGCCGTCTGAGCTGAAGGCGGGGTCCCTGCAGACGAGACGCGAGGAGGAGGGGGCATTCCGGACCGGCTGTGTGTCAATCTTTAAAGGAACTGTTAAAAAATACCTTGCATCGAAGATAAAGAGAGTGAACCCTGGGGGAAAGCAGACCACTGAAGAACTACGCATTGTTGACCGCGCACAACCGACCAGTGTAAACAAAACATCGCTATTATAGCGTCGCTTTCTGCAAGGTCTGATGAAGAGTTCGTCCAAAGATTTCTGCTCACGCTCCGTCCACATCTACGCTGGATTACCGTGCTATGGAAATTCTTATACAAGTGCAAAACACCAAACGCCTTTTATACCCGACTGACAGCCAACCCAAAAAAACCCAAAAAACAAAAACCAACTCGTCTTAATACTGAATGCAATGCAATTTTAGGGAATCTGCCTACCCTGCATTTTAAAACTTTTTAAACTGAGTGTTTAGAAAACACGGTGAACTTACTCGGACAACCAAGGGTTATTTGATTTCAAATCTTGCCTTTTATAACCAAATTGCATCGTACCTGCATGGATCTGACTGAGCTGATGGAGGAAATGTATACGATTTTGCAAATAATATATCGAGTGCTAAGATCTTATTGTTTTCCTATCCTTCCTGTAAAAAATAAAAGGTATAAATACATTTTGAAATTTTACAAAGAGAGTTAGACATAAACGTATTATGCTAAAAAATCTTCCTGAACATACCAAAGCTAAAAGCCGCACGAATGCATGTATAAAAGAAATGGCTACCAAATATTTACAGCGTGTATAAATGAAGTGGCCGAGGTATAACTTCTTGTGATTTGTTTTCTTTAAAAAGTTGTATTTAATATTTTGTTTCTTTTGAGGTGCTGGAAATATAGAATGATGTAAAACTATAGCACTGTTGCACGACAACTGCCATTCCAATATAGAGAATCACTTCGAAAGTGGGAAAAACGGGAGAAGTTGACAATCAGTTTCAATGTTAACCCATATTTTGCTTAACTTCTAAATCACACTGAAAGCCATCCCGTGATGTTGTGTAAGACAAACAGAAATAGGAGCTATTCGATATGATATACTCAAGTTATATCGCAGATTATCATGTGCATTATTTGAAAAATATGTGCTGTGGTGATGCGAATGCACAGTATACATGTTTATTATTTATAAAGCGAGTATACACGGCATTGACTATATACGAACTGAATAATTTTGGGTTGAACAGTTGTTAGGGAAGGGAATATTTTAAATGAATACTGAGTGAATACTCTTAATAACAGGTTTATATTTAACTGCAGTGTCGTTTTTCATAAATATTTTTCTATTGTTAGGTTACTCGTGGTTTTGCATGCATGTCTTATTTGATGCCAGATTTGAGGCTACATTGCAGGTAATCGATTTTCTGCCAAGACTTAAACTGTTTACGGAAAAGTAGCCACATTTTTGATCTTATATCTTTAAAAAGGCAAAAATGAAAATCGACAGTTAAATATGAACGTGTTTAATGTACCCTCAACATTTTAAGGCATTTTACTCAAGTATGCGATGACCGAAAGCTGCAAGTTTATGCCCATATTCCGGCGTGAATGTTTTATAGCATGATCAACGACGAGCCTGTATGGATATTTTGTCATAATTTCGTTCAATAGTCATGCGGTGAAGAAATTGATCCTCGAGAAATTAACGTGTGTTTTATAAATTAACGTGTGTTTTATGTCTTTCTGAAATGTTTGCCGCTATTTTCAATGCAGTTATTGTGCAAAATGTCTAACAGTATACTTTATGTGTTTAAGTTCGTTGGCTAGATGTTATCGTAATATGTGTTTATTTTAAGCATAACGGCAATTTACATTCATCTTTTCCAAAAATATATACACGGTCACTTTTTGTTCGAGAATATTGACGTAGACTGGACTGCATCAACAATAATTTGCCTTGTACATAATGTTCAAACTCGGAAAGTTAGCAGGCAATTCAAAAACCCGTGAGTTATGCAATTTCGTGCCGGCGTCATTGACCTTTATTTCTGATGTTTCTCATCGCGATCCTTAATGTACAAAATTATAAATATTTCAAAAGGCATATTTATTTATTTGCATTTCTATTTTGAATATTCACTAGTGTTTTTATTATAACTTTGGTTTGCATGATCACTTATCATTTAGTTCAAACTATCCCACATATGTAATTTGCGTATAATTTCGGTAACTTATTTGCCTATATTTTAGGTGTACTGAAATTTGTAAACCTTTCTTTTAATACAAAGGCGTGGCTATTTTTATGTGTTTGTAAAAAGCATTTCTATAAAGACTAAATTAAAGTAGGCCTATTGTGATTTGTGTATATGTATATAGAATGAGGGCGCCATGTGTTGTTGATACAGGCTCATGTGGTATACATCTACCAAGCAGGATTTAGTCCAGAACAAGCCAAAGAAATATAGACCCAAAGAGATTGAAGACAAAAAGATCGATAATTTTGATGTACTGTATGTCGATGTCGTGCATAAACTTCAATTAACAAGGTAATGTTCTGAACGAGTGGGGAATATCACGAATTCTGAGACATCCGTACATACAGCATGAATAATCATGTATGAATAATGCATACCTTTCCCTTCAAGACAGATATGTAATGAATATGCATACATGTAGACTTTCGTCTGAACACGGACCCTAGTCGGCAAGTGTCTACGGTAGTGTCCCGAAGTGCAAGTGAGCCTGTATTTTACTCTGGTGTGTATGGATAGTTTACAGCATATCCAAATTGTCCATCCTCTTCAATGCTAGTTTGTGTTAGATCGTTAGGCCTGGGTCGAAGTTGCAGATATTTCACAGACCATGTCATCAAGGGTGTCTGGGTGGTGAGCCCTTTAAAGAAAAAAACAATGCAACAGGCACGAGGCAGTACTGTAGGAATGTTGTGGACTGGTACATTAGCAGTGCTTGTTTCGTAGTACATGTACATGTACATGTATAGTGTAAATTAGCTCCAAGTAGCGTTGATGACAGCCACTGTCTTCAACGCTACTAATTGGAGCTAAGTGTAAATGTGTCAAAGGTGCTTGCATGCCATATTGGGAGATGGGTGTTGATTTAACCACAGAGCAAGGTCCTAGCTCTATGATTTAATCACATTGAGGCCAACCTCCGTACGTGTGACGTCAACCACCTCATCCTCGGTAAATCCGGTTTTCCATGAAGTGCGGCACAAAAGCAAAATGGCCACCGTTTGATTCACAGACAGCAAACCAAAACCGTCTTTGCCTAGCTACGAGTTTCGTCACGTTCATTGTAGGCGTCCAACATATCTCCAGGTTTAAACCATTCATTGTAAATTACAACCGGTTGAGAAAGTTTGTACAAAATGTTGCATGCGTCACCTTTAACAACTGTACAGCTTTTACTAAAATGAAGGGAAATTGTATAAAAACAGTAATTAAAAAGCATTTGTATGTTTACTCAGCAAAACAATGCAAAACAAATAATAAAAAAATAAAAAAATAAACAGTTCTGTTAAAAAGTCCTCTAAGCCGAACAACTTGTTAACGAATCTGTACCCGCAATGTAACAAAAAAAATCAACTAAACGAAATTGCACGTGGCTTTAAATTAAATAGTGACACTAAATAAAGTGGTAATGATAGGCCCATTATATGGCCTAATGGTATATTCACAGTGTAAAGAGCCTCAAGCGTACATGTCCCGCATTTAGCCTATAGTATAGGCCTACCCAGATATTGCAATCAAATCAAGTAGACGTGGAAATTGCTAACTGTATATTACCCTGCATATTATAACTCGGAATCAGTTGTTTGAAAAGGTAATTCTAAATAAACTGGCAACCCATCAGAACTGTACAATGCTTGCGTTTGGTCGTTGAATATTTACTTTGTTCAGTTGTCATCCGTTATATCATCCGAAACAGAAGCCTTGATTAATTAAAGTGCACATCGAGGTGGAGTTTCACGTCATGTTAGGCTTGGCATTTTGACAGTTGTTTGAAAAGCTGCGGATTAATAGAGGAATTTCAAATTAGCTTCCAAACCGACGGTGGGTGTGCTCCCTTTTGTTGCGAGGATTAAAAAAGAAAGGTCTCCAGCGTCTTAACAACGGCTTAGCATTCCGAGCGTCGGCTTCGATGCTAATTGAAATTCGTATATTGCGCAACGTTGTTGCTGATGAATTCCTGTAGCTTTCTATCCGGTGTCAGATTTCTTGGGGTTCTTTTGATCATCCACAGGGTGAAACGCGACCGTTTGGGGTCGGAGCTGAACTCTGATCCGCATAGCTCTATGCTCATACTAGCTATATACTTGTTCCCAACAAAGTCTGTTTTCTCTGAAATATTGGCCTGAATCACGAAGCACGATTTAGTAGGAGTTGGCGCGATGGCAGGTCATTCAGCCCGCGAGACTATAGGCTGTACGCAGTCTCCAGAGTACATTGTCAAGAATGAGTACGAGTCCCCACACACTGGCTGTAGGTATGCAAAGTAACTTCACAAAAACTACTAGACAAAAAATATGTCATTTTGAGCCCACCCCTGTCCATCAAAATATTGTTTCATCTATCGCAAACAAAGGTCTAAACATCATTGGTGAAACAGCCGAGGGCCATAACCTATATGCACATGGCAATGTTGTAACTACATGTACATGTACATGTATTGTGTATATTTTGCGTGGTGTGCATAGGACCTAAGTCTTGATGCAGTCAATATTGTTTAATTTTAAGTGACTGAATGTTTGAACCAGCAAGCCTGAGAGCGACAGTGGCGTAACTAGCGGATGGGGTGGGCCGGGGGCACGGGGAGCATTTCCTCAACCGAGGCCTGTGTCTCCCGGGTCACCACCCCGCCCCTTGCCGACCGCCCGCTACCGCCAAAGATTGAAGTTGTGCACAAAAAGTTAAGCCTATCCGTGCCCCCTGGAAAAACTGGTGCACCCCGCGGCGCCCCGCTGCTGCTAAGAGCTTTTGCACTAAGAACAAAGCAAGGCTTTGTTCATAAACTTCTTACGTACAGTACTGAAGTCTAGCGTAGTATATTAAGTACGTTGCTGATACAAAAACGTATTATGCAATTATCAGTTTTAATTACTCGTAGGCCGTAGTAACTATTGTCTATAGTGACACTAAGCTATTCCTTCTGCCATGCAGTTTGTGACCTGAACACGTGAGTAACCTGAACACGTGAGTAAATGGGTAAATTGTTAACAGTTAAACTGTTGAAATTGCATAAGTAAATCCTGGGGGGAAAAGCAGATTTATATTTCATATTATATTTATAAACAAAATATGATTTTTTCTTGGTTAAGTTCGCAATGTGGATGCGTGAATTAGTGTCCACCGAATATTTTCATCCCGGCCGGGACTCGAACCCGACCCCACCGGTGTAGCAAGTCAGTTATCTTGCCCGTGGGACTATTCAGGGAGTTCTAGAATCCCAAATCCGAATTTTGTTATCTCAAACCAGAAGGAATCCAAACGAAGTGTAAAATACACGCGCAAACCGTATGCCTTGGTATTGCCTGCCATCTTCATGTCAAGAGAGGGCGCCCTGAGCCTATAACTCCGCCTTAAATCAAGACGAGCTAGGTAAATTGAAGGTACGAAATGTCCACACAATTACAAGGAGGGCGCTGCCCGACCGAAACTGAGGAAAAAGTCAGTGGGTCAGAACGGCATGCTTGAAACCCCGGGAACTATTTAATCACACGCACAAACCACATACACACGAAAGACAAAACTCAACGGCAAAACATTTTATTCTCAAAAGAATCTCTCTCTTCTTTACATGAAGAATACGAGCATTCTGATCTTCCGTGAATGGATCGGCTGGATTACACTGTTGCATCTGCGCAATGGCCCTACATTAACCAAAACACCCCGCCAAGAAGGGAAAAAACAGAATAAAATAAATCAATAAACTAGAGGTCTCCGTCTGTTGTAAACAGAACGCAGGGCTTTTCCTATTTCCCTTTTTTATTTAACGTAAAGCATCACAAGGTCTATGTCTTTGCTAAGTTTAAGATCCGAGATTATTTTATGACTCACATTTCGTACTCCAAA
>JAULKO010000111.1:1070131-1087330 GCA_032356045.1 Mediaster aequalis | reverse complement strand
TGACTATTAATTTTGTCCCTCCCTCTTTTTTCTTCTCTTTTTGAATCTCTCTCGCTCTCTATATCTTGCTTTTTTTTCTGAAGGAAAAAGGGGGCGGCGTGCGTCCCCCCCACTGGATCCGCCCCTGAAAAGGACGTCCGCGTTCGGAGGTCAACACATGTTTGTGTGCTCTGCTACACGTACACTGTTATGAAGGCACAGTAAATGGGAGACAACCCAACAAAATACGACCTAAGTTGCTACAGCTACTTTTGAGTTACAGGCAATAAGGAAAACCTAAAACAATGGACAACAATAGGAACTGTCAACATTTTCATCCACATAATGTCCATATTCTTCAGGATGTCAGGCTCAGTGATATATCAAAATGAAGAGCTGTGTATGCTCTTTCTAATGCACATCAAAAGCGAATCAGTGTAAACAAAAATGTCCTTAAGACTCAGGATCAAGTCACAAACTGTAATATACAGAAACAAATTGTAATACATTATAATACATGTAAATTATGATATGTACATATCAGTAAATTAAATCACATTATAAAACACTAATACATGCATATTGATGATACAAAACAATACTGTAGTAATATTGGGGATGAATCAGTGTTATGAATATAAAGGTCTAACATTGTCCTCACATAAATTTTAGTTTAGTTCTTAAATTCCCCTGCACTGATTCAGGCACATGTAGGTCTATGGAACCTCATGGACAAGGTACAAGTATAGTTGTACC
Source organism: Mediaster aequalis (assembly GCA_032356045.1). Taxonomy (NCBI): domain Eukaryota; kingdom Metazoa; phylum Echinodermata; class Asteroidea; order Valvatida; family Goniasteridae; genus Mediaster; species Mediaster aequalis. Next base: position 1,086,595 of record JAULKO010000111.1, on the reverse strand, counting down.
ATAGATTGACTTGAACTTGCATGCAGGTCTAACACATGCCTCACAATACAGTCTATTAAGAGACTCTTTCTGCAGGGTAATTTTCTTGACACTGACATGTTGACAAGAGAGTGTATACCATGGCTTTCTCAATTAAAGCCAAAGGTATTAGGGTAAAGAGCTCACCTTTGAAACATGCACTGACACTGCAGGCCTGCAGGCAGACTGTGAAAAAGGAGGGGGTTGTTTGGGGGGAAAGTGGACCTTTTTCCTGCACCGTTTGTCGCCAAAATAAAAACTAAAAGAAAAAAGGCCCAAAAAGTGCCCCCCCCCCCCCCCCCAACAAAATTCTGTCGGAAAAAGGAGGCTCTTTTTGACCCTGAGGGTGCCGTTCAATTGCCAACTATTATGCTACGGGCCTGCACTGTATGTAATAATGAGAAAAATGTGCAATATGTTCAATGTTCACTGTAGGCTGTGGGATTGGCTATATATGTAAATGTTCATCCATGGCATTCAATCAAACTAAACTATATTTATTGGATTAGATGAGTTTAACTTTAATTTCTTCCTTAGGTTCATTGTCGTTTTCTTTTCCTTTTCTATTAAATAAATCTCAAAGTAAAGCATGAATATTAAAAAAAATTTAACATAATTCCCTGATTGGTCAAAATTTCTGTGCTCATTTAAATTCATTCAAAAAATCCAACTAAATGTTTTTCAAATGAATTTCCTAATTCGAGTTTTATTTTGAGTCCACTACTTTTGTTTTAAAAGGATGAAATCAATTCAAAAGAATTTAAATGTAAACAATATAGGCATATACATGTAGTCCTCTCCATAGGAGGTAAAACACCACCCTCCCCCCAAAAATGGAAAATTCCATCTTTTATCTAAGACCCCGGATCCCATCTTTCAAGGTAAAAATAATATTTGAATTCTAAAATTCAATTCATCATCTTCTTCTGCCGCTATACAATGATGACAACAAATTTAGCAGCGAGATATTGTCCCTAAAACATGCACATCAAATTATGGCTGTCCCATTAGAAGGCCCATCACTAACGACTATTGTTGGGTCCCATTGATTTTTCTAATGATATGACATTGTACAGCTGCGGCCGACCCAAAGACAAGGACAGCCATTGTCAACATCTTAGCTCCTCCAGAAAAAGAAAGAGGGAGACATAATTTCTCATTTATATTTCCCTAGGAGGGCAGCTATGTCAACCGCACACCATCTACCCCTGCAATAAATCTATACAGCGATTCATCTATACTGGGTCCGTAATCAGAATGGAACCTTTAACTTAATGGCACCATGGAAAGCCTGGGATAAACAGATGGTGAACTAGAGGGGACACTACAAAGCTACATTGTATGTTCCCTACCCTCCCTCCCTCCCTGCCAGCGCTGTGTGTTTATGCATGCCGCATTCAACATTGAGAAAGCCCTATGCCTGTTGTACACACACCGTATGGTGGTGTGTCACTGTTGTATTCCGACTGTAGTGTCAATATTCCTGGGTTGTAGAGCTAACAATTCAGCGTTGGCCGGCTGGTGTATACAATGCCGGTATATTGAGGCACAATGTACAAGCATTCCATAGTGAGTCAGTTGTCCTATTGCCTCATAATATTCATCTTTCCATCTGTTTCAAGCCTTCATACAAACAGTGAAGCATTTCTCAAACATGTAAATTGATAACAGTAAAATTCCCACTCCAAAAATGCTGCTGAAACGAAGACATTATCATTTTTTGAAGAAAAAAAACCAAATGAGAAATTCCCTTCATTTGATAAAAAAAATGTTGCAACAAAACCCACACTCCAATTCAGACAACAAATTTGCATTTTTTCTCCAGCAATTATCAGACGGCATTCTACCTATCTCTTCAAATCTTCTGTAATATGGTGCATCACCATGGATTTACCATGGTATCACTTTGACAAACATGAAGGTGATGTTGCAATAATTTCATTCCCGTACATGACTTTCTAGCAGTAGCTTGCTTCGCATGATGAAGCTGTGTTTGAATCAATTCTTCAATCTTTTCTTTGAATACATTAATGAAATTTATACCTCAAAGTAAGCTTGGATGTCAACGATGCTATCATATGATATATCTATGAATTCCCATTTTCAATAAGTCCCAAACTTCATCAGCATAATTGCCTTGAGAGGCTCAGCAAGGTATTTAATTCCCGCATACGGCCGATGAACAGTGGGACTTGATTAGGCTCCATGCATATGCATGTGCGCGTGGTGCTTGAGGTATGATCCGATCAGGGCAAATACAATTATTTGTGGTTGAATAGAACACTTAGGAATAATGAAATCCTTTGTCTAGTGATAAGGATGTTGCTGGCAACCAACAGCTTCTGGCTATGGTGATAGGCCATAGCTTGCTATATAATTTGAACACGAACTACATGTATTTGAATATACTCGTTCATTGTACATGTAGCTTGCATGCTTATCTGAATGCAAACTACACGTACATGGATTTGAATCAAACTATTTCTTGTAAATGTTGCTTGCAACATCTTAACGTGAATTATATGAAACTTACAATACCTGAAGATGAACTATACCCCCATTCCCAGCCGTAGCTGTAATATTCAATCATTATCTACGCAGTTGAACCTATCCCCTCTTGAACACAGCTTGAATATCCTACCGTGAACAAAAAAAATAAATGTTACCTAATCAATCCACTCTTGGACCCATCTTGCCATAACTGAACAAAAACTACCAGTGAGCTCATCCATTCCGACCTATTATATTTTTTCAAAATGGAATGGCCTTGGAAACCATTCTACATTGTACATGTACACCTATCAATTATCTTGCCATAATGAGAACTACATGTGCATTTTAAACTATCTATTTTGTATCGAAATGGCCAGAACAATCACATGATTGTCTTCTGTAAATTTCATTTCCAAGTGAAGACTTAGCTGTAGCATATGAAGTATCAGTAGCTGGGTTTGTCTTAGGCACTAGTTTGTACAATGAATTAAACTAGGAGTAACATCAAAAGAAACAGCCTAACCACTTCGCCATCAATGTAATGGCTCTTTTTTATTTGGCTTCTACGAGCTTAAACTGAATATTGTACGAAAGCAAACTGAATATTTATGTACTTTGGAAGCATACATCTAGAAATTTAATATGTTTTCAAGCTGTAAATCTAAACTTAGTGTTTACCAGAAATCATTTGACTGCTCCAAGTACGCAGTGAGCTGACAACACATGCTCCCATAATATTACTCAAGTTTTGGCATTTAGGTTACATGCAACTACATGTGCATGTATGGCAGATTTCATCCAAGATTGTGAACCTCTTCTGGGAGGATAAAACTAACTTCAGGCGGAAAAAATACTAAATTAGTGATTTGCACATTACCTTCCTCTACTTGTCATGTTAATCAATCACTACTAAAGTCTTGACCAATTCGTTTTCACAAGTAGAACATCCCTTATTAATTCAGGAATAAAATATTCCAGGTAAGTGTGTTTGTAATCCACTACTCCAGTGATGATTATTGAATAGCCTCTGATGAATGTCCACACACAGCGTGTTGTATATGAATCATCCTACCTCTAGGGAAAGTGGTCTTACTTTTTGTTTCATATCTGTAATGGACATTACCAGGTCACCACGGGGTGTAGGGTTTGATGATAAGACAAGACTGGGAGGGATTGGACACCATGAGCTGGATATCCTGGTGTTTTATATGGAATTTAACCCAGGGCATGTACCAGATGTGGCTTGCTATGAATCAGAATAAACCCTGAATTTCTAGATTCAGGCTACTGCAATCATATTGAAACAGATATTTGCAATTACACAGCATTTCAAGCAATTACATTGAGAACTTTTTCCAAAAGAGAAACTGCTTTCACTACCAGACAACAAAGACGACTAGATACTAGTTTTGCTAGTACCTAAACTTTTATGGCCAAGGAAGTGGATTGGTATCACAAGATGCAATCTGGATAGGAAATTGTGATCAAACAGGTCAGTAACTTCAGATTTCAGTTTATCATGGTCTACATCCTGCAGTTCAGAATTTAGTTTTGTTCAGACAGAGTACTCTAGATTTAAATATGGAATGCGTTATTAATAATAAGACACTGTGACTGGTGCTGAAAAGAAAGATACATGTTGAGTTAGTTCAGTAAATTTGTTTACATTTTGTGACATTTGCTGGTACAAACATGGACATTGAAAGTGAAACCTCTGAATGGCTCCAAGTGTAATATGATGAAAGCTTTATACAACCATGACAACAGACTTACATGTAGCTGTCCGAACTAAACCTTCAATACACAAGAACTAAAACTAGAACAGAACATATAGCAGATCCCTAAGCTGGATCAACAACTAGAGGCTGTACTACAGCCATCAGGACAAAGGTTAAGAGAAGTGACCAGTTGACAACTGGTGCTACTACTGACAGTGATGACATCCATGACAGACCATGGATCTACCATAGCAACCAGGAGATATTCATTAATCATTGGCGTAGGACAGCCTTATTGACAAGTCCACTCTCACTACCAATGCAAAGGGTTCCTGGGATTGATTTTCAATTCTCTTCTCCAAGGTTGGGTCACTGGTAGACCCACATCTTTGTTGGGTTGCCATGACAACATTCAATAAAATGACTATCAATATTAAGTTAATTTTTGTGGCTAATTAGAGACCAGAGCAATATCAGGGGAAGAATTTAACAAAGAGACAGTGTATTGGTTCTCCTGCTACCAGGGCTTTTCAAGAGAGAATGGGAATTTGTATGAATTTGTCAATATACATGTAGTACTGCATATCCATATTCTACATGTATGTCATAAACTTTCTTAGGTACATGTACATGTATCTACATTTCGAAGTACAGCACAACAGTTGATGTAGAAATGCCTCTGTCGTGTCAGTGTAACATGTTCAAATTTTGATCAGTGTTCTTGAAAGTCCAATTTGGACTGGCACAATTGGGATCGGTGTAAAAAGTTCTGTCTTTGCTAAAATGTAAACCAATGAACAAATTACATGACAATGTCAAAATAACTGCTTACTGTGTGCATTCTCCTTATCACTACAAGAAATCAGGACTACATGTACATTACAAGTACTGTGGAGGGTCACACCATGTAAGGCCAGAGTATTTTCCTTCTGAAATGGCAAAAGGATTTCACAAATGACACGATGACGTTACTGAACTGCTGCTACGATATGAGAACAAAGGTTTCACTACAATCCTGGTCTAGCATTTCAATTAATGACCTCATTATCATTAACAAACAAACCCATTGAGTTTGCAACACATGGCCGATATGCACATTGCTCATTTACTGAGCATTAAAACCTTGCACGCAACCGGGGGAAGTACTGTTGAATTGGTAGGCCACTCAGCACACAGTGAATGCACTGTAAACTACAACACGCAGTGTAGATCAGTCAATATCCAGACTACAGGGTTAGTGGAATTGTCTACTTATTAACTACATCTCCAATAACTTTCATTTGGACTGTTTTCACTAATTCATAATGACCATTTCATAATCGAATGCAGGGCAAGGGACAACCTCTGAATCTCTCACGTGTATACATCTCAAATTCACAACTGAACTAAAAAGGAAAGGAATGCAGGCAATCTTTTCTGAATTTCAATATAATTCAACACTAAACCCAATTGTAAAAATTCCACAAGTTATCAAGTATGATGTTTTAGTCTGCATTATTTTTGCTGAACCAAATAATATTTGCAGTAAATATTTATTACCATTGCTCACAATAAAATAGCGCACTCCTTATTTCTCCTCCTTTCTATCCCACCGGCCAATTTTCCTGATGGTTCCTACAACTGTCATGCTTGGTAGTACGCATCTGACTTCATGTATACTTCATGAGATGCTTCAAACAAAAACATGCAAACGGCTCCCCTCTGTCATGTCACCGGCTCCAAATGACTAATATTTATTTTCATGGTCCTTGCCGTATTCATTGCAGCCATCACTTCCCTCCTGCCTGCACAGGCCACTTCACCTAAATCCGTCCACGGCATAAACACAAGCTTCCTGTTTGTAACTTTCTACCAGTTCAATTCTTGAAGAAAAATTGCTGAAATTGGCAGCATGTTGGGTTTAATGAGAATCACTCAGTTATTTTGGTCGTACCAATTGGATGGCTATGCTTTCCTATTACTGTGTAAATTGAGAAACTCACTGAAGGAACAGACAGCTAACATGACTTTGATATATCATGCAGCTTGTGCAAGATGCCTTGCAAGATATTCCTTTGTCAATATTTTTAACTGATTAACCAGCATGTACCAGTACATATAATGCATTTTGTGCAGGTGTTTAAAAACCTTGTGTTCCCTTTTTTCAATGCAGGAAATTGTAGGTGTAATTTAACATTAAAACCCATTAAAACATCCAATACATTGTGAAATTATTTTTAAAATCTTTTAATACTTTTTTTAATGCAGGAAATTGTAGATGAAGGAAGCTTCTTACACATCAGAGCAAATAAAAAAACTTGGACACTGTTAGTGTCTGATGACATAGCTTACCAAGTTGATCCCAGAGCTGTCTGTGTTTATCTGTCATCGGTGTTCCCTGTTGTTTCCACAGTTGTAACCGAGGATCCACCATAAACTGCTCTGTGATTAACGTTAACATTCTAGCACCATTGGAGTCCCGTACGCGTAACATCTCCCGTACCTGCATGGAGAATACCATCTTTTTAATGTCACATCTCCCTTACCTCTAAGGATTATAGAAAAGGGGAAGAATCAGATTTGATAACATTTCTAATCACATTAAAATCAATTTTCAGTGTGAACAAAGAAAACTGGCAGGAGCAGGATTTTAACCTGCGACCTCTGAACTACCGTACCGCCGCTCTACCAACTGAGCTATCTTGCACTATGTTGGCGGTATCTCAATTTGTAAGATACATTTTTGTAAAAATCAGTTTCCCTTGTGATTTGTTTGATCAAATTAAATCAAAAGAAATCACACTTGCTAATTACATGTAAGGCGGTTTAGATAATGAGGCCTGTTTTCATGACAAGTTTTCGCAGTCCAAATAGTATCAACATGTACATGTACAATAACAAATGTTAAACTTGGTTCAATGGTTCATTTGTCTACAATGTCATAAGTTAATATCATAATACATTGTAAACATATTGAAATTTGTCAGATAGAAAGTGGCACTGAGAGTGAATTGTCACATGGAGCGACAAGTCTATTGTGGTCAATTTTCATCCGCTGGTCCATGTGTGGTTTCATTACACGGAATTGAAAGTGTCATTTTCTAACAGGCTTTATACAGTGGTTACAATGTTTTCCTTTCCAGAAATTTTAGCGAAACACTGTCAGAATTGAAGTCATTTAACTTTTGTGGCTTTTGGTTTGCATGTAGGATAGGTAAGGTATTTATGCTCTTTTTTCATGATGTTTTCAGAATAAATAAATCTGTTAAGTTTATGTGAAAAACTATTATTGAAAGTAAAAGAAAAATAGTCACAGTTTCACATGTACACTTATCTATAAAGTAATTTGTTGCAGACATAATCAACAATGCATTGTAAGTACACTTGTAAGATTTGTAAAATTAGTCACGGTATTTGCTTTAAACAAAGTACATGTAGGCCTATGTATGAACAAAATGCAAGCTCTCAACCACTGGGTTTCCTTACACCAAACATGTAATAAACACTACATGCATGTGACTGACGAACCTTCAGGGGAAAAATGAAATCTAGCTAGTCATCCTAGTCAGGCAGTCTGAGTAGATGCAAAGTAAATACATATACATGTACATGCACAGTATGTCTGCGCTAGGAAGTAGGAAGTCCAGGGTTCAATTCCCTACCAAGTCACAACCACAGAGATAATAGCAGCCTGCATGTCATTGTTGTTTGGTTGGGGGGGGGGGAGGGGAATGTGAATTTGGTTAATATCAACAAAGGTCTCACTTTCACCTTATCCAATCCATCACATTGCAACTGGCTAATGATTGGTTGACAGTCAACTTTGTGTTATTACACTGTGAACAAGTAACAATGGATTCAGTGCCAAGTAACAATGGACTTTCATTGTACACCGTATTTCTTTTGTTAGATGTTCATAGTGTTAATTGCTACAGATATAGGCAATATTTTGGTTAAAATGGCCACTCGGACAGCACATACATGTATTGCATTGGATTCAGTATTTATTATGTTAAGACTGCAAGGAATCCTGACCTTGGCAAATAACGAGTTGAGTTGCTTCTCGGAGTCATAGTAGCCACCTTGCTGAAGGTATAACTTGACTTGTTCTTGGACTTGTTCAGTATCCAGATGCCAACAACTATCATCATCAATGCTGGCACCTGCCGTTGGGTCTGGTGCACCTGCAATCAGCAAGAAATAAGTCAAAATAAGCTACTGTAACTTAATGACTGGGAAAACCTAACTTTATGACTTTGAGAGCAGACTGTGACATGAAACATATTTCAGCATCTGGTACATGTAGCAGCTTAAAAGAATAGCAAGTTACATGCACATGTACGTGTAAGGCACTGTGAGCTGTTTCCCTGTGGGGGCTGATTCCATGCAAGGGAAAAGTGTAGCTGAAAAATCAGCAACATTTTTGTTCTTTAAGACTTTTGTGACCTTTCCTCTCTCCAGTCTCTCCACTGGAAATGAATGTCAAAATCAAAAGATAAGAAGACAAAACAAGGACATAGAATATATACCTGTACAAATACATATGAACATGTACATGTATGTACACTGGCTTTTCGCAAGATGAACATTTTGTTCAGTGCTATAAAGAGACGTACATGTACATGTACACGTATGTAAGTAAGACGGGAATTGGGGCGTTAGAGCAAGGAGGATGACAGTAATAGAATTAAGGTCATAGGAAATAATTACCATTACTGCATTACCTGAATAATTAACCGCAACATTTCACTTGTGGTTAGTCATTTTTTTTCTTGGGATACAGTACTATCCAAACTATATGTACATGTACTTGCATGCTACGCACGTCCAACTGGATTACGGATCAAGATGCGAACAGACTTTTGCAAGTTTAAAGAGGGACAAGCAGATCAGAGGAATGCTGGGTAAAAATTTGTCATTCCGTACAGGCCGACTTGAGATGAAATAGCTAGTGGCGGCCATTATGGATAGGACAGCAGTGTTTCCTGTGTGTCCATTCGCAGGTCTCAACACTGCAGGGAATGGTAATGCCAATCGGCATACATATGGTAAGGATTCTTGGCGGCAAAGGTAGCGCAGGTGAGGGCTTCTTTAGCGTACATTTGTCATCAGGGGAAAGATATTGGATTTCGGACAGCGTGAATAAGTCACCAAACTTCCTGCCGATTCACTCTCTGACACGTTCCTCCATTATGCATGGACCTGAAGAGGCATCGCAGCTGCCCCGTGCTTCACGCTTGTCTCCGAGTTAACGCCAAGAAAATTGAAGCAGCAACAGCGGTACACTCAACATGATGGTGTAAATTTACAACAAATTCAGCCATCTCGGGAGCTTGATTTAATTTGGGTTTTTGTCGGTTTATGAATTTGGACATGAATGTAGCTCCAGGAAATCTTGGACTAAAGCCTTTATACTCAGCGTAAATCTACATGATTTTGGCTGACGAATGCCAAAGTTCGCACACCGTGGTTTTAAATTAAACTGCATTTCGAAATGCAAGGTCAACCACGGTTTGGAAATTGTATTTGAAGTTACTCTCTCCCTCTGAACATGCCATATCTTCTGCATCCATTAGAATTTGACAAGTCAATATTTTATACTAGACAGTAATTTGTCAGATGACTGGCATTATGCATGGAAATTACCAAATCACTTGAAGGCAGATGGTAGAGTAATAGTAAATTTTCCTTCAGTATATTACATTCACAAGTTAAGGCTTCAGGCCTGCTTGACATGCTGAATATATCCAGTCTGATGCCAGTGTGAAAGGCAATTCCTTTACATTGAAGGAGTTCTTTTCATCTTAAAAGGTCTGGATTTATTTCTTATAATTGAAGGTACAAATTAAAATGTTGTTTTTCAACCAGTACATGTAGCTGCATAGAGTCTGTGTGCAAATGAGTACACGGGCAAACTTTGAACAATTATGCACATGCCAGTATTTACATTTTTAAAAACCTTTATACACATTCATCATGGTATTTCAAACTTTGAAACATAATGTATAGCTAGCTCTTTTTTCTTTTTTTAAATTCCAAACAGCTGTACATGTACACGACTTGTACCCTTGATAGAACTATTCTAAAGCCATGTTCCCATTGGACTTTTTCTCATGGTAAGTTACCAAGACCATGGTATTCCTCCATGCCTAGACTCACTGTCAACATTCCTTTGCGTAATCTTGCAGCTGTTCCCATTTGGACTTTTGTTTACATGGACAGACTGTTAAATTAGGTGTGTGTGGCAGGTGTATTCCCATTAATCTATGCAGTAATTGGTGGCCCTCTAAACTTACCATGGCTGGGCGGAAGTCTACAGGGGCCCTTGTCCACCTGTTAGTTTTACGTTAGTTCTCCATCTGTTCCCATTGGACCATTTTGTTACTCTACAAGAAAGTAGCGGTAGATTGACCAAAAGAAGTCCAACACAGCTTAAGCCTATTTTTTAACTCAATAAAAAGGAGTACTTGCATGGACAGATGATCAAACACCCAGGAGGGAGGGGGAGGGGGGGGGGGGAGAACAAGGATGGCATACATCAATCTCTGGTTGCTCTGGTTCGAATCCAACCTGAGGCATCCATTGGATCGGGTTGTCTGCCTCTCCTTGAATTGTGGGCTTTGCTCCAAGTAACATGCACATTTGTGGGGTTTCCCTGAATTCTCTCCCACCACTAAAACTCAACACTAAAACTGACACTTCCTTCCTTGTTCTGTCTCATTGGGTTGATAACCGCATTATGGTAGCATGAAACATTTAAAATTGTTTCAAGTTACTAACCATGATTGTACATTACATACTTACAATAAAGTCAGTTTTCTTATTCTTAATCCATTTCAAAGTTTAGAATTTCAAAGAAAAAACTAGACTTCAGTCTAATTTTCAACTTCAAGGAAAAAGTACCGTTTCTGGGGGGTGTTTTTTTTTTGTTCAACCTAAACATTTATTTAATTACCGGGTCAGTTTCCCTTGTGGGAATGTTATTGAGGAACAAGTAATTAGATACTGAGCTTGATTTCTATTCAGAAAGCTCAGGGAGATTCTCTTAGATTGTTCATTGGCCTGTGAAATGCTTTCTGCAAACAAATGCTGTAATAATCCACTTCCATATTTTCTGCTGGTATGTCTGGTAAAGATAAGGGTACCATACTTTGGGTTAGAGAAGCAGTGAAGAAACACACTGAGGTTGGAAGGATAGATGGACAAAGATAACAGCTTCTTTGGGCAGATTATGAATACAACTAACAAGACTTCTTTTTGTCAAAATAAAGAGTTTAGTAAAATGCTGGCACTCTTCACAACAACGATGCACGACTCCAACACTTAATACTCCGTGCTTGCACAGCGCCATGCTTTTCCCCTCAATTTTCGTCAGGCAGGGAGCATTCAAGAACCCAAGTGGTCTGGTTCAGCCTCTGGGCAAGTGAAAAGTTCAGCCAATCCCAACCATCGGGAACCAACCAGCCTGTGGGACTTAACAGATGGCCAACATATTGTGGAATACTGCGCTAGTCATTGTGAATCACAATAATGAAGAAAATTCCTTCAAAATTGTTTACAAAGTAAACCCCAGTTTACAGGGAGAAAATTATGTTCTCCCATACTGACATTTTCATGTACATGAAAGTGTAATACATGAATGAAGTAAGAATGAAAAGTTCACTTACCCTCCCATATAATGGGACAGTGGTATTGCAATTTCATAAAATAGGATGTGTGTGTGATCGGGATGTTACCCTACACTAATGAAAGGTACAAGCACAACTACATGGTTCAACCTCTTTTGTTATTTCTTCTTTGTATTCTTGGAAACCAAGTGTAGCATGCGCACTAGAATTTGAAACTAGGTCAGTGTATATGGAGTTCATCCTGATGACTGTGGATCCGGCCGGGATGTCCTCAAGCATGGAACAAACGACATGGTTGAATCTGTTTGCTTGAACATTTATGTACAATTTCTAATGGTTTGTGATACAAAATCTATTGAAAAAAACAATGACAAGGATAAGCAGCTATTTTACACCACAGGTCTTTTGTGTCATTGTGGGTGAGTAAGCCTCATGTATTCCAGCAATGAAACAATGACTGTCATTTGTGAACTAGATAAGAACTGGACACTAAAACACACTGAACAAGTGCAACATCTCTGTGCACAACGATCTAAAAACAGACAGACAAAAGACTCTAGTGCAAAACATTTAACAGATTCAAGTAAGAATTGGTGTGTTGTATTACAAGTAAAGGGTAATGGATAATGGATTAGATATCACATGACAAACCACCAATATCAGAACCCACTGAGTCCAAACCACATTGGTCCTTGTTTTTCTTCTATCCCATTGACTTCTAAGCATCCATTTTAACTGGTTCTCCACAGGGGATGCCCGGTACTAAATCCTTGGGCAAATTACTCAGTCAGCTCTCAATATTGCTTCCAAGAACAGCAATAATGGGTATAGAAACTGCATTCTGCTCAAATTGAAACCAAGTCTAAGTACAGAAACCACAGGCATTCATTAGTGTCTGATTCTTCAGCTATGGTTTGGTTCAATTTATGACTTTTTGTTTACTCACGAAAGCAAAGAACTACTCAATTCAAAATAGCAACCCTCCTCAGGCAGGTTGTAGCTGCACACGTATGTGACTTCTTTTTCTTTTTAATTAATAGGGTTGGACTCACAAAGGAGAGCACAGTGGGATACTTCAAGGCATTACGTGACAACAAACATGCCAGTGTTTATTCCATTCAGATGTTTTGGATATTCTCAAGCATTTTTGAGTGCGTTTAGAAATTGTGAACATTGAAAACAGGCCAAGTTCTTCTGTGACCAGCAAGTGCCTACAAAGTTTACCTTTAGGTTGAAAGAGGTTCTCAACAATTAGATTGAGATGTCTAAAATCCCCATCAAAAGATCAACTTGTAGTACGAAAGCAAGATATGTTTATTTACCCGGTAGTTGGTTGATTCTTGATTTGGACTGTAGTATCTCATCAGCTAGCTGTTGAGCGGTTGGCAAGACATTGGTATGGTGGGCTGTGATTAAATACTGAGCAAACTTCTGTAACTGCTCCCTATCCATCTGCAGTAATGTCTCTGAGATCGGCAGCCGCAATTGCACACTACCCGCTTTGCGGATTCGGTAAAGGGAAAGTGCCACTACATGTTGGCACCAGAAGATGTCTCTGTTGCCGCATGTGCAGGTGACGGAGGTGATCTTGCAACGATCAAAGCTGATAGAGACGCGGTGGACCTGTTCAGGTTCATTGTAGAGTTGATTGCCAGGTTCTGTGACAGTGCCGCTGAGATGGAATCCTGTAGAAAATAAAGTCATCATTAATTAGTGAATTAAACATTGTGTTCATTAATTATCATTAAAAAAATACTCAATCTTCAGCATTCAACAATCAATGCTACGTGTACCATCCAAAAATTCTTTCTTTTCCCTCAAATACTTTGGAATTCAGTTACATGTACCTGTACATGTAACAGTTCCATTCAATTGGGGGAAGATTTGTTGACTATTAATGACCGCAGTACAAATAATTTGAAAACATCTAAAGGTGACAATTTTGATCTCTTTTGTTGAGAATCCATCAAAACAAATTTCAACGACAAGTATGAAATGCCAATACAAAATAATGGTCAAGTCATAAAGCAATTCTTCAGAAACAAAAAACAGAGAAGTTAGCTGTACATGTCCATGTACATGTACCTGTTTGGGTATTAAAATCTCATAACCACCGTACATGTACATATTTCAGCTGTTATTTTTTAGTTGCCAATGCATAAAAATGCTTCAAGTGGGGTCACAGTTTAATCAGACCCAGGATGAAATCCAGCAACCTACAGGGTTTCCAGCCTTTGTAATTAAGACTTTCTCAAGGTCCAGGCAAGCACCCTTCAAGTTCTTAGCAGGGACTTCCTAACCCCTAGGCAAGATTGAACATTGTTATGAGCAGTTTCACCCCAGAGGGATATCTGACAATCACCGTGTTTGTTGGCAGGTTTCGCTACGGTTTCCGTCATTCATTAGGTTTCAACCTGGGAGATCTTATGAAAGGACTGGGACCAACACAAGTACATGTACCTTAAGAAATTTAACCTTTGACTCTGCCTTTTTTGCTGGGTAATTCTAGAAGCTTTTTGTGAATAAGAGATGTGCCCAGACCACAATGTACTCACTTTACTCAACAAAATGCACATGAACTACTTGTGTAGAGAACTGTTCACAAGAAGCCAATTCCGAGTACATACATGTATTATGGCTTGTTTCTCCAAATCTTTTGAGAAAATAACCCAATCAAAGACAACAATTACCTCGACATGTTTTGTTTGTCCATAATGAATGGATAAGGTCATGTGTGCATGTACATGTACATGTATACCCATCTCTGTAATATGAATGTCCTCAAGGCCAGTATTGCTGACCCATAGGAGTATCAATATGACTCAAATTAATTAAAGACAAATAAACATGTACAAAATACATGTATACAGATGTATGCATATTTTGTAGTAGAGTCAATGGTCTGTGTTATTGATAAAACACTGGTACTAAGGAAACGGTTTATGCTCAAATTTATACATGTAGGCTGACCTTTGTGGATTGGAGAAGAGTTTATGATTCTGGCATTATTTGATTTGTACTCAATGAATTCAAACAAGTTTGATATACATGTACATGCACAAAATTGTTATGAAAGAATAGCCAAGTCCTGATACATATAACTTTGATTCTAATTGAAGTCAAACTGATTTTATTATTTTATTCTCTCAGAAAAATTCACAAAATTCAAATTCAAAGTAGTAATATCTCAAGACATCAAATAGCCAACATGCACATGACTTGTGAAGTATATGTATTATTAATTAAACAATTGTGCTTTACTTTTTTCCTGTACTGAAAGTGTTGTTTTTTAACTGAAGAAACCATGTATCTATAAGTAATCTGCAAAAGCCTCTGGTTGAATCAATTTTTACATTTTCTCACACAGTACATGTTAGATAACAGCTCAAACTTGAGATCACAGGACTGATGCAAGTTGAGATTAAAGCAAGCTCATATCAGCTACAGTGTGTATGGTCATACAGTGTGTCCATCTTCCAAACCAATTTAACACCAGGCATTTTTCTGGTGTTTTTTTTTTTGGGGGGGGGCCTACAATTATATTGAAGCTTCATGTAGGTAATACATTTCTTGAGCCTGATTTTTGTGAAATATAATTTTACTATAAGAAATACAATTGCCAAATCGAGGGCTAATGTTATTTATTTATTTATTTATTTGATTTATCTACTTATCTTTTTATTTATTTTTCATGTTTTATTTATTTATTTATTTATTTATTATTATTATTTTTTTTTTGGGGGGGGGTTGTATGTGGGGGCTAGTGCTTGATACTGTATTGTGCAGTGAACATTTCTCATTCCAAAATTAGGTTTACTAGACAGTTGATGTACAATGACTTTGTCCTATAACCGGCCAGTCAGTGTAAGCCTTGAGGAGGTAAGAACTATGAGACAGAGCTTTTCTCTATAGTAAGGGTAGGAGATGGCATTCCTATAGTGTTATCAAATATTGGCCGGCCAATCTCTCCAAGACTGTAATAAACCTCTATCAGGCTTCTCAAAGGAGTTCATAGTAATCTGCTTGACTAGGCCCAACCACCAACAATTTCTACATTTATACCCATTGCCACCCGATTCATCGCAATGTAATCCAACTCCTTATTCCCATATAATTTCAACCCGCTCTTTGGGTTGCAGGTGATTAATTTTTGTTTTTCATCATATAATTTTATTGCTTTCACATGCAAAAATATTAAACTTCAGATAAATTAATCTAAGAAAAAGTATGGAGTCATTTATAAACAAGAGTTAAGCTACATGTACATAACTTCACAAGACGTGTGCACATAATTCATAGTGTGAAGCTACCAGCATCAGAGTTACATGTACATGTACACTACATGTATATATTCAAAGAAATACATGCAAGAGAAAAATAAACATACATACAACTAATCACCTATTAGAGCAGCCCCCAGAAGATAAGGCCACGTAAAAAAAACAAACATGTTTAGCCTTCCCACCCACTTCCGTTTTGGAAGCCGCCTGCTTTTTTTCTTTTCTTTTTTTTCTTTTTTTATATTTCAAAGAAATCCATTAAAAAAATGCAAAAGAAATAGAAGAAATTCCTCCCAGTCGATCTATTGCATGTTTGGAATCGATTTGGTGGACGTGGACTCCACTGTT
>JAULKO010000111.1:1053964-1070031 GCA_032356045.1 Mediaster aequalis | reverse complement strand
GGGGGAGGAGGGGCAGGGGGAGGAGGGGCAGGGGGAGGAGGGGCAGGGGGAGGAGGGGCAGGGGGAGGAGGGGCAGGGGGAGGAGGGGCAGGAGGAGGAGGGGCAGGGGAAGGGTTCTAACATGGAGTAACACACCACAATCCAACTTGTAAATGAGCAGGTTCCTGTTTGTGACCTTCTAGAATGAAAGTCACTCAAATCTGACTCTAGTCTCATCATACAGAGATTTCCCATCTTATCTTATGGAAATGATTAGTTTAAGAGTCTTAGAAATTGAGTCAACACATGGACTTGGCAACAAAAATAATTAGTTTGGGAGTCTCAGAATCACAACGGCAGACTTGGTAACAACAAAAAAGAATGACAAGTTATTTATAAATACTCAGGCTACTCACACTTAAAGGATATCAGAAATGACAGCTAATTTATCTACATACATGTACATGTAGGTATTGTGCTTTTTTGTGGTTATAAATGATGACACTTTATGCAGGCCTACAAACAGTGCATGCACATGTACATATATGTACATGTATATATTTAAAATATACATGACACAGTTGAATTTTGTGTAGAACTTACTGTGTTTGATAATTTGATTTTTAAAATATTTCAATTTTGTTGTAAATATAAGCTTGTGTAATACTCACCTAGGGTTATGGAGGTACATGAATGTTCCTTAATGGAATAAAACAGTTCAGAGTACAGAAAACAGATAATCACAAAATTAGATGAAATAACTTATTCGAGCTCTTGTTCAGAAAACAAAAATCTACATGTACATCTGAGATAAACTGTTGTCAAGTTTAATGTCTTAGTCTTAATTCCAGTCAATCCACTGTTCAACCAGAATGTCAGCTATGCATACTATAAACAAATAAATTGTTCTGCCACATAGAAACATGTGCATGATCAAAATTCTTGTAACTCCAACTTGAAGGTAAGCCTATTTAATCATCTTCTTAAACCCACCACAATACATGCCATTCCATCTTTTTCATTCCAGTCTTAACCTATGACATTCTTGTCTTCTGAATATCAATTAATTAGGGTGTGGTTCCACATAATTATTCACTTTAAAACGTAAACTCAATGTACTCAATCAATGGATTAAATTAATCCGGACTCCAGAGGTATTCCATCCATACATGCACATTTGTACAGGTACAGCAAGGTTGTTATTTCAAAAGTCTTCTTTTTTCTTCTTTCTTTTCATTCACTGCACTTTGATGTAGTTCCAAAAACACTATTTTAATCTTTAATGAATGGACATGCAAAGGGCGAGGCATTTTAATCTCTCGCCATGGTAAAGTAAAGGGCACTCCTGTTACAATAAAAAAATATATCAAGCTGTTTATGAGAACATTTAAAGTTTTTCAAGTTTCAAGGGACACCCAGGCACGGACCAGATGTGATATGGGAAATTGCCTCCATTGCCTCCCTGAAGTTCCAGGATTGTAAGTTTGCAAAACTGACAGCTCATTTCTTCATACGTTTCCCTCTACTGAAGGAACTACTGGAGGAATTAAAACAAACTTTCAGTAACTTCCTGTTATGACCAGAAAGATCAGTTAAACCATTGATGCATTGATCATGAAAACAGTCAGAAAACATCAGCAACAAGTTTTGCTTCGTAACTATCATCAAAAATTGCAAGGGTCAGCTAAAGAGGTAGGTACACTCCAAACATAAGGTTAACCAACTCCAGATGTTTAAATACTTGACAGAAAGATTTTTTTAAAATACAAACCATTCATGATTTAAAATACACACTTTCAAGGAATTTTAAAATATGTGTATGTACATGTATGCCTGCAAATGAAAAATACATCTTGTCAAGGTACATGTACATGTACTAACTTGCACCATCTCTTCACACATTAGGCTTAAAGGTGGATGCACTGATGAAAAAAATATATATCAAATTTCACTGGAGTGTACTCTAATTACATTTTTCATATTTCAATAAAAAAATTGCTGGTTTGTTTTTCAATCATGGAAAATTTAAGAAAGAAAAAAAATCTGTGTAGACTGAGTGAGAACATGATATCTCTCAATAGAAAACGTCAGCATTAGTTAGGAGTGGTGACATAGGGGAGGGGAATCCTGGATATGATGAGTGACATCTCACCCTCCTACATGGGACCAAACTGTGTCCAGAGGAATGATAAGAGTGCAATGATCCTTGAGATTTAAGTACAGGTGGTTCAACCATGGAGGAACAGGGAGTTATTTGTGAGTCACATTTGAGGAGCACTGGCATTCAGAAAGTTTGATGTGCACATGTACAAATTGGTGGATGGATTGATGGGCTCTTTATTGCATGCATAGTTCAAATTTGGCACTAACAAGCAAACAAATGATTTTGGCTGACTCGAGGGGTTTGGTGGCTCCTTTTCCCGATGCCAATGAAAATCTGAACATTTGCATGGATTGCTTAGCAACATCAGGAACAAGACAAATGGTGTTTGTTTGTTGCCAGTATAAAAGTGTGTCCGAAGTCTTTTGCCAGGTTCCTGCAACCACAGGGTGAAATATAAAGCCATGATTGAGTTGTACCTCCCCATTTTTACTTGCATTACATAATTTATTTCCACTAAAATTACCTCAGCCGTCAATGAACTTGGCAAGAAAGAAGAAATTACAATACTGCAATAAATCCTACAGGCACTCAGTCTCTAGAGAGGTTTGTTTTTGGTTATATTTTATTGGTTATTTTATCAGAAACATTTTTCCACTCAAATAAAATTTCTTTTTACAATTTTCATCTTTTCTGTATACATGTACATGTATGTCAAATACTACATTGTACATTTCACATATGATTTGAAGTACAGCGCTGACATTTTGGATATGACCACCTGTTCTTATGAACATTAATCATGAATTTGGAAAATTACTGTTGCCATGGCACTGAAACCATACGGAAATGCTGAATCATCTTTCATTGAATTTGAAATGCAGTATATGTATCATGTACATGTGCAATCTATTTACATTATCTTCCCCATCATTGAATGTGTTCAAGGCCATACATGTATTCCAAATAATTTCTTGTCTTCACAGAAATTTGACTCAGAGCTCTGTCGTGACTTGGCAAATAACCCCCTGATTAAAAGGTAATACCCGGACAGAAAATAGCCATATGACTGGAAGAAATGACAGGTACATGCAATGCCAGTGCAGTGCCGTTTACGCCTGCGACAAACTGAGAGTTTTCTCAGTGGAAGTGATTGGTGATTGGTCAGTGTCATGTTTAGGTTTGACCCAGTCACTTCCTTTGGGCAGTGAAGGGAAATTAGTGCAACACACGCAACGAAGTCGATTACCAAAACACTCATACCAGAGATGGATGATTTACCATCATGAATCCTTACTTCGTGATCTAGTAGCCGAGGGGATTTGTGACTGTGTTGTTGGGATTATTCCTAGACAGTTTGCAAGGACAGCCAGCTTGCCATACGTGACTGCAGGGATATTTGAGGGGAAAATCTTTATTCAGAGCTTTCTTTCTGGATTACAATGGCACTTTACCTCCTAAATTACATGTAATCATTGAAAATTTGAGAAGTAATATGACATGATTATTTTTCTTTTCTTCAGTTAGGTATGCTGTAGTCTAAAATGTAGAGCTGGCAGGGACTTTGACATTTGAATTTTGAAAGAATCAAATAATGAAACAATTGAATCCATGAATGGGAGCAAATTTCCCAGCTTCAAGATTTACTGTTTCCAGCCTTTGTGAATAAATGTCGAAGAAAACATGCATTTATTAGTCAAACTTGACCACTGAAACCCATTTAAAAAAAACAACACAAATTTGTGATGACACCATGGCTGAGCTCTAAACAGAACCTCTTGAGTTTAGACCTCAACAATCCAGTAAATTCAACCATTGAGAAAGGATGATTAAACAGTCATCCACTGTGGTCAATACATGTCCAGTGTAAGAGGTCAAAGGTCCCAACCACCTGTCAGCAAGTCAAGCCTACATGACTTGAAGGCATTTGAACTAAACACAAGGACAAAGAATTGTAACTGAACAACACCATATATGTATGTTTTTGTCGATCTGGACAGATTGGTCATTTGAAGAGCTGTTTTGAACGCTGTTCTCATTCAGCAGTTGATTGACAGAAAGTCAATTGTGGTCTTCCTTTTTAATAATGGTCCAACGTCCACTTGGAGTATCTGTGATTGAACACGAGCTTGCCAACAGCGAAGAGGGACAGAATGTGGGCAGAGTCAAGAGACTAGAATTCCTCTGAAAGTAAGAGGTGACAGCCAAGTGTAAATGCTGGAAATTTCCTGTGTTTAATTCAATAAAACTTCACTATACATGTGATTTTCCAGAATGAAAAGCAGGAAACCGTGCCATGAAACCAAACTTGATAGGGGAAATATTGCGACTTACACATCACATCACTCTTAATCAGTGTTTTTCCAGAATGATTTAAAAACCTTAGAAGTATCCTGTTTGTTTCTCCTCTTCCCAATAAACAAATGCATTATAAACAGTTTATATAATAGATCTACAAATCTGATGTTTCAATTTCAAAAACAAGTGACAATAAGTTATGAAAGTGCAAGTGGTTTATTCAGTGCAAAGACCAAGGTTTGTCCTGTTGTATTTGCCAAAATGATTTAAACAGACAGACTTCTTGAAAGTTACGCATTTCCTCAGCACTATGTCATGGATGATTCCTTCCTGTATGTGACACTGGCAGGACAATCACTCAGTCCTACCTCTGTGGTATTACCATTTATTTGCACACCAACTGAAATGAAACCATAAGGGACATGTGGGCTCAGATAGATTGCTTTCCCATGCTTGTTGTTGATGGTCTTTTCTTGCCTGAGGCCTCTCTGGTTGCTTCAGCAGGGGGTGAGAAAAAGGGTACGGAAACAGTGGGCAGCATAGTGGGGATGCCAGCCAGATGACCCTTATCAAAGTACAACCATAGGGTACAACTGGTGTGAAGTGTAAATGTGGCTTACACAGCATGCTTGAATTTCCCTAGGTTCTGCTGTTGATTATCTACATATAGCTTTACCTGGGCTGCATGGTCCAATAACAGGATGTTACACGTAGTTCGTCCTACAACCAAAAGTGCTTTAGGGTAAGTTATGCTTCAAAGTTACAGACTCAAATGTAAACCTACAAATTGATTTGCAAAAGAACAATTTTGCTAATTGTACCATTAATCTGAAATGTACCACTACAAGAACATACAAAAATGGTGTGTAAGTTTGTTATGCACTGAACAGCAGGGTGCAGTGTCCAATCACTATCAAGCAAGGCAGGTCAATCAAATGAGGGCCAAACCTGTGTGTCTGGCATTTAGTGGCAATGCGGTTATACATAGGAAGGCTGCTGCCTGGTGCTGGGACTAGTTTATAGTACTAAGCTAGTGACACCAACATAGGAAACAGCCAGAAAGCCTGCCTGAAAGATTAGATTGTAGACCAACTACAGGCCAGACTGTGAGTGACCTGAGACATTGCATCTAATCATCAAAGATCTATGGGAAGACTCAGGGCATCTTCTTGATGCAGCTGTGATGAATTGAAGTGCTTCCTGGTAACCCTGGCTAAACTGACCATTCATTCACCCCAAGCACAGACTGGTGTTGAGGAAGGTGATTAATGCTGGAAACTACACTACACTGCACCTTGTAAGGTTGACTTTGCTTGTAACATTTGGTACTTCACAGTACCAGGTGCACTTACATTTGGAACTTGTTTAAAATAAAGACGTATCAAAGAGATTACGCCGATAACTTTGCAACCTTTATTGAGTTATTAAATTATGGAGAGGTTCATGTAAATGTGATAGCTTTCTACTTTACTACTACATAAAGAAAGAAATACTGTAGTGCTCAAAATTTTAGTTTTATTTTCCTGTTATAAAAACATTTGGTTTCAGAGCAACTAAGTGGCCAAACCTTCTATATTTGCAAATTTATTCAAGGGTGGGTCATGTGTGTCTCCTCTGTTGTGATTAATTTTGAAAATCTAATTTTTAATCATGTATGAGCAAAAAATCTGAGACAATATCCACAGTGGCTGTGTCCAAATTTGGCTCTTTTGCTTAACCCTGATGCCAAGTTACCTGGAGAATTGCCCCAAGTGTGTTGTATGATGGGCATACCAGAATGTCTAATCTGTCATGTGATATAGCAAATATGGCCCTGCTTCTTATCACTTTGCAGGCAAGTCAAGAAATTTTTGAAACTAAACCCGCCATGTGTACTCATGTATGCATTACACACTGCACAAGTAAATCACCTCTGGCAATGTTTTACACTGTGGGGGTTTCGCCAGGAAAAAAGGGGAATATCTGAATATGCATTGTTCAGCTGAGCTTTGGTAGACCTACATGTACGTAGCACGGCTTTTAAAGCCAGTTAGTAAGAACGTTTTTATTTTAAATGCTTTATTGAATGAAATGTGATGGAAATATCAATCACGTTCAAAAATGTTTTCGGTCTGACTTTATGTTGATGTGCAGTGTTCTACTGGTTCAACAAAACAAACTTTGATGCCAAGTAGCTATGAGTCATTATATTCAAAATAAGTCACAGCTTAAATATAATGAAGCAATCAGACACCATCTTTCATCAAATGTCTGAGCGTATTGAGTTTTTGAGAGTGATTTATACAAGCTGAAAATTCATCATCTTGATACTGTACACATACAATTTTATTGCATAATTCCTGTTGACTAATGTATGCTTTAAAAGTTTAATTAACAAAGATCAATAATTAATGCACAAGTTTAGTTATTACCTGATGAATATTTATGATTCAAATACTCTGCACCATAGATTACAAAACCAGCAGTTGGTAATAAATTCCTTTGCCTCAGCTGTAACCATATCCAATGAATTCTGTCAGCTCATCGTTATGCATGCATGCTGACACCATGAAGCTTAGCCACTCCACCCAGCAGGGCGAGATCAAGCCAAATCTTACACCTAATGCAATTCTACAAGCTGGGGAAATGAGTGTTGAGTTTGAGGGCATAGCAGACTGACAAGGAAATACTGCACAAATAGGGGTGGCACGCTATGGTGCTACGTACACCATAGGCATTATACAGCCTGGCATATGAACCACACACCATACAAGACAGGTCAGATCAACACTGATCACACAGTACCAGTATGCTGTGGTAATGCCTGCATATATGGAAAACCACACAAAGCTTCACCACTCACAAAAGTCTCTTCACTATCAGACTAGGCAGTAAACCACATAGGCTTACAAACAATCTGGCATTATGGGGGAGGGTTAGTTTACAATACCCATGTCCCTGAATAAGGGATTGCTGTGGACTGTGGGTCCAGGAGGTTTATTATTATTATTATCTAAACAAGGCAAACAAAGATAGTGGCTGGTAGATTTACATAATTATGTAAATGAACAACTGTAATTACTGTGATAATCAAGACATGGTGGTGAGTGTTGTGCTTGCTCTTCAAGATCAGGCCACAACAGTTCCAAACAAATATGGTCTTCAAATCTACTCTGCGTCTAATAATACTTTGTAATAATTTTCTCTTAAAAGAAGGCGTTATTTGTATTAGTGAATATTCTCTTCACATCCATGTTCAGATTCATGTAAACTTAAGCCCGACTAACTGAAAACAGTCCTTCAAAAATATCATCCCAAGAGACTGAGTAATTCATGAGAAACAAATTTGTATTCAATGTTTTTGTTTTCTCTATCTCTGTAGTGTTAATCGACACAAACAAATTTAAACATGACACTGCAAAACATACATGTACATGTACTTTAATGCCACTGAATTTACTCTTTTCAGGGATGCCAGTGAGGTTTCTTGTCCAGAGCCTGAAAATAAGGCATGGGAAGCCTGATTGTACATGTTAACTAGGCCTAAAAGTAGCACAATATTTTTCAAGAAAAAGCCTACAAACTAGCATCCCTGTCTTTTCAAATCAAAAGCTGCAGCTTGGCCATTTCTAAAATAAGGAATGAGATCATCACAGACGTGTTCTGGTTCTAATTATCCTATTGGTCTAAACTGTTAATGCGACATGACTCTCCCAAGACAATTTAAAGTTACCTAAAAGGACCCTTTTCAGCGATTTTAGTTCCACAAAAACACCAACATAAATTCTGACTGAAGGTTTTTCTATGTCTGTGTCAATGATTAGACATATCGTGATTGAGTCCAATGTCCGGTATAATTGACGTGGCCAATGCATGTATTGACCCCAGCTTTCAACTTAATCGGACTACATCAACTGCTGCAGCAATCTAGACAAGAAAATGGCTTTACAGACTGGAAGATAAATTCGGGGAAGTGAGACCATTTCCTGTCCACATTTCAACCTGGCCGGAGTGATAACAAAGCCATGCATTGCATATCACCGGCCTGCAACAGGAAGTCAGCAGGACTGGCTTCCTAGGGGAGAAAATGCCCATGAACCGCCCCGGTTTATTCCGCTTGCGCCCGGCAATTTCAACTCCCACATGAACGATAATGTACCCATGAGATTGGGCTGAAGAAGAAATGAAAGAACTGGAAAAGATTGTGATAAAACAGATGTGGTATGGCGACAGTAGAGCTGTATACTCGAGTGGAAAATAAACAGTTAAGCCCGCGGGTATGCCCAACATAATGGAAACAAACAGTAAAGGCCCACACTCTCCGGCAGAAATAATGTAAGGCTGCTTTACCGCAGCGCCGGGCCGAGTAGTGAATCGATGCCGCACACACAATACACGGGCAAGATACACGGCTCGCTGCCCATTCACCCGGCAATAGAACTAGCGCCGTAGAAAATCTACTCGACGCCATTGCGCTAATCTTGCATTCACGTCTCTCAAATAAAACCAATGTTTTATCCATCCACGGGTTGAGTATTTAGGAATATGTGTAGTTGGTGGTCAGACTAAGGTAAGGCAGGGCGCGGCGCGGTGATGAGAGGCTAGTAGGCCAAACCGTATCACGGTGCTGGTTTACCGCTGGCCGCGGCTGACAAAATGAAAAGACGGGAATATCACGTTGAATCGACCGTACGTGTAGCGCGCTGTGCTACGGTACGGTACGTGTGCACAGTGCTATGTACACACGGGTAGTGGGCAATGCAAACTGACACGGTCATTAAATAACATAGAATACGTCATTTCAAACAAATGTTTCAAGCAAAATGTCTTACCAACTTGAAGAACATGATCCACTGCATTGTTGTCCAGTAATCTAACTCCTCGCTGGAAAGGCAACTTTTGATATTCGCTTTCACTAACCGTGGAATGGTGAAGCGATGAGTACATACAAATATCCTTCTCATTGCGTGGAAATGACCAGAACACAATCCGCATTTGCACTGGCTCCGGAATGCGCGAAAATCTCTCCTCTACCTGCTGAAAAGGAATATTTAGGGCCACAACTTTGGCGCTAATGTCCAGGAGAGATTCTGGGTGATGTTTGTGTCCATTTTCCCTATGTCTTGTACTGTTTTGATGGTTAAAACGGTGGCTTTTTTCGGGAGAAAGACCCGCACAGTGCCTCTTGGCCGCCGCCATTTGGGAAATTGAACTTTGCGGAAATCCCTGTGCGCATGTCTTCCGTACTTTAAACACACAACGCGCAGGCGCAGCTCAATTAAGCTTATTAGCATATTAAATAACCATTGACCGCTCTGGGCTTTCCTTAGATCTCGCCGCGGTCGTGCGCACACCTCGCACCTTCTGTTGACAATTGGAACTTTTGTTGAGGTTGTCTTTGTAAGACCAGGGATCGCGAAAGGCTAGCTGCACCAACCGCCAATTATTTATTGCAGAAGTTATTTTGGGTTTTTAGTTCAATACCCGATCTTTTCAGCATCGACCGGCCAGCAGGCACAAAACTACCCGCCGAATTCTTGTCCAGGGTTTATACAAAAAAATAATGTTTATTACTGCTGGTAGGGGGATGAGCGGATATGAATGCTTTTTCTTGCGGTTTGGCAAGGATTTAGTCTTCGACAAAAACGGAAAGATCCCAAGGCTTGCTCATCTAGAATGAAATTAATGGACAAGTTAGATAAGAATGTGAGAACACGTATTGGTAGTTCGGCAATGATGGGCCGCCTGACACGAGGAACGGGCCGTGTACAGCTGGGAGCACAGCTTGTGGGACTCGCCGTCCATTCAGCGCTGTCGTACGGCCGCTTCAATGTAGGAATTCACGCCAAAAGGACCGTGTCTTAATTCCTTCTTTCGATCGCCGTTTTGCCGCACGGGTTTTTTATTCAGTGTGCGGCAGGCTATATATGTAGTCCGTGGCCCTTTGGGCCTCTCCAGCTCACATAAAAACGAGCCGAATGTTTGCCAGGTTTCAAATGATTACAATTCCGTGACGCCTCTGTTCTGTGTGCCAAAGCAGTCAAATCCTTCTTTTCAATTTTGGGGAGCTTTTTCATGCTCTTTGGTCTTCAGGTTTATGCTAATACAGGGGGCATATATTGCTTGCAGATATACATGTATAGTCTTCGCGTGTTTCTTGGCCACTGCAAAACTTTTTGCTTCGGCAGATATTTACAATTATGGATAACTTGTGATTTGAAATTTTTTATCATTGGTCGTTCGGTTCGGTTCGGTTCGGTTTGGTTTGGTTTGTGTATTGATTATGCCGTAACAGTTTATTTTAAGATTAGCGGTAAAAGGTCGGGATTCTAATATACGTTTGAATGGTCTCTCACTCAGGATGAGGAGGATATAGATTGGTAGACGTGATCAACCGCAGCTTCTAAATTACAGTTTCCTTTCGAAGCTTCACCCCTCCCTCTCATTATTCCCAAATTTCCGAAATATTTATGTGACGCAATAGATTCAGTCGCACCAACGAATATATTTTCCCCGAAATTGTCAGACAAGGTCTGAACGTGGCATGATAGATGTCTGAACACTTTTGCATAATCGTCATACAAAAATGATATTACATATTACTCGACAATCTAACCATCTGCGGAATCTAAACTACTTTCATACAACCCAAGTCTGGCTAGAAATATACTATTTACAATGTAAAATGAAACGGTGCAATCGTGTCTCACTTTACAGTGGGGGGGGGGGGGGGGGGGGGGCGGGCTGCGTGAGCAAACTACAGATCATAAGGGTGGCAATGTAAAATACTATAATTACAATTACTATTATTCGACTAAATAGACCATTATTTCTAGGGAGACGGGAGACATTAGGGAGACATTTTCGTGTCTCCCTAAGGTCACAAATACCCTTTGTAAAATTAATTTTCATATTTTCAAAAATGACTCTTGTAGAGAATGTTCTAATTAAGAGATTTTCCAAGTTTGAAGTTCATAGGTCAAAGGGTTATTTAGAAATAGGCAAGTAAAATTTCTTCACGTGTCTATGAAAATGTCTCCCTAGTGTATCAATCTCGGTATATTATTATATTATATATATATTTTTTATTCTTTTTTAATTTTAAATTATTTTTTTTAAAGGTAGACTCACCTACTCCGGGATATTTAAGTTGAGGCACGGCCTTGAATCCCACTGTCGTGTCGGAAATAATCGATACGTAAGCAATAATTAATTGTAAGTATGGGATATGGTTCCTGCATGGTTCATGCTAAAGCGGATTATTGATGTCCGCAAAATAGCAGCTGACTGGATTTTTTCCCCCTCTAATCGAAGTGTTTATTGGTATAGTTTGAGAAGATCCCTTACGTTATTTTGGGTTGTGTTTTCAACTGAAGCGCGCCCTCAACCTGTGATTCGTGGCCGAACAGAGTGGTTAAGGCCAGGTTGGGGCCAACAATCTCAAAAATCTCAAAAATCTGGACGAAACGGCTCTTTTCTGTATCGCCATGGTGGAATTCCTCCATGATATCACTGACTCAAAAATTGCCAGACAGTAGTCTGAAAACAGATCCGGATGTGGAGACACAATGCATAGTTTGCTTGAAGCTGAAATAATATGAGGCTCAAATGTCTGCAGAAATGCATTTTGTCAGATGATTTGGGTCAAAGGGCGAGACTATTATTTAATTACGATTGGCATTTGTAATCTCACTCGTATAAAAGACTTAATTTGCATAATAATGAAATAAATTGAATAATATGAAACGTCAGATCTCATGGACCAATGAGTTGTGGCTTTGTCAGGGCGCGCGCGCGAGATGTTTGATTAAGAGGGCGCCGCCAAGGCGACGGAGCCGCAGGGTGGGATATAGGCACTTACGCGCCGCAGAAAAAATAATGCTGGGTCACTTAGCGGGAGAGGGAGAAGGCTTTTTGCACATGCGGTTGTTGGGCTGTAAAATCGATGAATTATTTGACATAAAATTTGATTATTTAAAGCATTATGGCTGACCAATGGTGAGTGACCGTAGAAGATTCTGTTCCGGTCAGTTCTCCGTTTAGTGTGTTTTGGCTGGACTGACCCCTGACCAACGCTGCTTGTGACCGGGTCTACTGCTGCGGTAATAAAAGAGAACCGTCTTTAATTAATTCCCGCTTTTTTGATAGACATCAGGCTTTATGCAAGTCCAGACTTTCTGTGCTGGACTTCGATAATAACGAACGGATCCCCATTAAATTCAAACTGACGAGTAAGCGCAAATATACACGGAACATTTTGGGGATAAACAAATTTGAAGCGTTCAACCATTTTCAAGCACCCGATTTCCGAAACGTTTGTAAATCGTCGATTTTTTGTTTGTCAAATCCATAAATACTCTGATAAAAGTTGAATAAAAAACACTTTGGGGGGGGGGGGGGGGGGGGGGAGGGGGGGGGGGGTTAGACAATCTTTTGGGTATAAAAAGAATTGGACTCAAACAAAAAGGCGAAGAGTACAAATATATAAGTAACGTATTTTGTTTACGATAACCACGCAGCAAGGGCAATGCTAATGGCAGCCTACAAAGCCCACTTTAATTGTTAATCGTTTTACTGTAAAACTATCTCAGAAAGAGAAAAATAACGTGAAACAGTTGCATAACATGAATCCTTTTACATATTGTCCGCCAAAAATATTCAAACCCAAGGCTCGACAAAATCACCTCTACAAAAAGGAAACAATATTTGTGAGATTTATTTGTGAGATTTTATGTCAAGCATTTTATTTCTGTCAGTAGTTGTAAACCTTGTATGTGTAAAATATATTATATAAAATACATTCCTCAGCAGAAGGCCAGGGCATATCTTTAAATGAATAAAGCCAGTTTTAGCAATTCAACCGATTTAACTACTAGAATATCCTGGCCATTTTAGCCAGTAAATGTGAAACCTTGCACAAGTAAAATGTATTTACTCCTTATCAGACGGCCAGGGCGTATTTTTTGTAGATAGCTAAGGCCGTTTGTAGCAATTCAACTGAAAGATTGAAAGAATACAATATCCTTGTCACCCCCATCCTTTTTGTATGGAATGTTACATTACAAATTATGATAGCTTTTAGAAAACGCCAAACAAATCCCCCCCCCCAAAAAAAAAACATGCTAAAGGATTAGGAGATAAGGGTTAATTGAATGTATTTTTTTAAACCAGAAAACTACTGAAGAGAAGGTTTTCTAAAAAACAAAACAAAACTGTTCTCTCACAAAATTCATTGTCGGGGAGAAACAGATGTTTACTACTGCCTGGCTCCAAGGCTCAGTTTCATGGTACCCTGGGAATAATGATGTATTCTTGGACATGTTGTTACAACAATATGAACATACTTCCAACCATTAAACCACAACTTGTAAGAAAGTTGTCGCCATAGAGCTTTTCCCCGACATACCAAGGGAAAGCCAGATTGGAGGAAACCAAACATAAATTTGGGGAAGACTTAATGACAAGAGAGGGACTATGCACACTGTCTCCCCTTTGGCAGGTGCATTCTAGAAAATATGGGGACAGGCTAAAGTGGTGGGTAGTAGGGCCAAATATTTGTACAATTTTTGGAAACTTTGAAAGTCATTTTTTTTTGGGGGGGGGGGAGGCAAAAAAAAATTGTTTTTCGGGGGGGGGGGGGGCTTCCCCCTCCAAAACTTCTCCTGCTCTTTCAGCATGGGCAACTATTGTAAATATCCCCATCCTCGCTCTGCCCCTGACAATTCTACAAGGTTCGACCTTAATACCAAATCAGTCTTACAAATACTCCCATGTAAATAGCTATACTGAAACCACATGAATGCAAGTCAGTCACCATGTATGTAATTTGTGAAAAATATTAATGGCATTTATTTACATGCAACTACAAAACGGTAAGTCTGCAGTAAATTAACCATAAACAATTGCGAAAAAAGGAACAATTTCTGCTGCTCCAAATAATGTGATGCAACATTTAACTGCAGAGCTATTAAATTCCCTGGGCTATAATATATCTCTTTGTCATCACTCCTCTTCATTGAATTTTAATGAATCCGGATGTGTGATGAATATGGTTAAGAAGGATATTTCTAAAAGGAAACTAATGTTATAAATTGAAAAAAAGTCTAGCCTTGCTATGTTTGCCTTTCAAAACTTATACAGGGCCTTTTTAACACCAGAATTGTATCGTTAAAGGAAATTTACACTCAATGTATCTCCCAAAACCTACTCTATTTCTCTGTCATTATTCTGAAATAATCATTCAGTTGTCCATGTTCTTCATCAAATTACATTGCTTCAAAATATTTTGAGACCCATAATACATGACAAAAAAATAATCTTAGTGACCACAGCTGTATCAATCAACATACATGTTTTTTCACACGTACATGTACCTAACAGCCCAATTGGTTGGTTCAAAGTCTTATCAAAGAGAATAACCTCAAAGGGCCGTTTATGCAACCAGAAGATGACTGTCAATGAGCTCATACATGACATGGTTCTCTAGAATAGCTGTTTTTGATTAAAAAAACAAACAAAACAACTTCACCAATCCAAGAGTTTTAATGGATAAAGTTAGGAGGGGCCTGACATTTCCATCCTAGCAGGATCTTTCTCAAGGGCTAAACGATACAAGGACAGGACCACGAGTGTTTCAATTCATAACAATCCGTGTGGTGTAAATGTTGTTTTTTTCAAGTGCACAGGGGTATGGTAAAACTTTAATTTAATAGGCCTGATGTCTGATGATGACAAGTACATACTTAAACCTTTTACATGTATTGTAATCCCCTGGCCTAAAAGTCCACTTGCTCAATGTGGCCAGCCAATATATATCAAATGCATATAACGCATATGAACCTGTACAATGTGGTCACTTTTCTTCAGACCTTTTAGTGGACATTTTACACAGGTTGGAATGTACTGTCAGATGATAACACCTTGCTGAGCTTCAATAATGCTCTCACTGGACGAGACGGTAGGAGATGTATCTTCCAGCCGTCTCACTGGGTCGGATAATCTTTACAACCTATAAAATGAAAGAAGTAGTCACATGTAACAACATGCTATAAAAGCAATCTTGATGATATTTGTTGACAAATTAGTACTTGGCATGTTTTACAATGCGCATACAAGAGTCATGTTTGAGGGCCTGCTAATTAAAAGTAGCTTTGACAATTAATTTTGTCGATTTGGGTCATACATTGATTTGACCCTCAACAAAATGATACATTTTGGTGCAAATGCACAGAAGGTAAAGGAAAGCAACCAAATGCCAAACTGTTGACCTACACAATAAGAATGCACTTGATATGCAGGATACATATCAGAAGTATTGGGGATAGAAATATTGGGGATAGAAGTATTGGGGATAGAGCAGGCCCGTAGCCAGACTTTGAAGGGGGTGGGTTGTTTCGGGGAAAGTGGACCTTTTTCCTGTGTGTGTTGGCAAAAAAAGGAAAGAAAAGGGCCCAAAAAATAATTTGAAAAACAGGTGGGGGGGGGGCTGAGAGTTTGTTTGTTTTTGTTTTTTTTTAAGTGGGGGGGAGGGGGTTGTGAGATTGATATTTTTTAAAATTTTTTTTAAATACTATTATGGATGATTTACTGGGTCGTCTATACCAACGTCCATGGTGCTTCTTAAATTTTAGCCACAAATAGACCTTGAAACAAAAAAAGGACTTCGGACCGGGGGGGGGGAGGTCACCCCCCCCCCCCCCCCCCCCCCCCC
>JAULKO010000111.1:1019557-1032815 GCA_032356045.1 Mediaster aequalis | reverse complement strand
TGCATTTTTCTTACTGAGGAATCACATGCTCTTTGCTCACAACACAACATTCTTTTCGTTTTGTATGTTGAAATGTGGGGGTCACCAGTCATGCTTGTCTGACTCGCATTGAAAGTATAATTGAATAACAATAACAGTTATTCAGTTTAATTCAATTTTAAAAATACAGAACAATCAAGTAAAACTGCGCTTAAAAATATTACACCAGAATCAAAAATAACAAAATTACTTAAAAAACAGCAAAAACACAGGTAGGTTTGCAAAAACCCAAGCAAACAACAAAAAAATGTGGGAAACTTTCCGTGAGTTGAGGGTTTTCAAGATTACAGTTGTTAAAACTTAAATGAACAAGATCTCTAATCAATCTTGATCATGCTTAACAAAGATTGATTTCCTTCTTGAATTGCTCTTACAGGATAAAATGCCTGAGGTTCGCCAGAGTTCTTTCGCTCTTCTAGGAGATCTTACTAAAGCCTGCTTCAAGCACGTCAAACCTTGCATAGGTAAGGAGACCTTCAAAAGATAATGACATCAATTAGTCTGTGAAGGCTATCGGCCTTAACAGTGTAAAGCTAATGTCAGATCCATGCTTGTTCTATAAGGGGAAGTGGCTATGTCCCCAAATTTCAGAAATGTTTACAAACCTTGCAAACATTTCCTAAAATATTCTGAAGATTTCCAAACATTGTTGAAAATCACGCCCTGAAACATGGATCACTTTTTAAAGAGTTATATCAACCCCTCCAAAACTTCTCATGTAACGGATTAGGTGAGTAAAACTTGCCCTCTATAGTGTTACTTTGTACACTTTACATTGAAGATTTTATTAATATTGTATGCTTATTTTATTTGCTTAAATGTATATTTAAAAATCCTTATAATTTCTACCTATTGTGTAATCCTGTTGGGAGTATTACTGTTGATCATTGTCTTTCAAGGTATTTTGGATTTTGTAGAATGCTCCTATTCTTATTAGGGATTGTATAGTAACAGATGATGTTGTCTTCACAGCTGATTTCCTGCCTGTCCTTGGACAGAACCTGAATCCCGAGTTTATCTCTGTTTGTAACAATGCTACGTGGGCCATCGGTGAAGTCTCCATACAGATGAGTGAGTCTGTGGTATATTGTGTTGTTATTTCAATTCTCTCTCATTGTTGTTTTCAGGGGGTTTGTGGGCCTATGTGCAAAAACAAAACATCTCCTTCCCTCCCCCCCTCCCCATAAAAAGATAAACATACTCAAAGTGGAAACTCAACTCCGCTGCCAAAAATAGAAACCTACAACTGAAATTAAGCATTGGTCCAGTCGGGATAAAATCTATTTCCTTCTATCAATAATTGCAGAGGTTTTGTTGATGTCTCAGTCTGAGTTGATGGCTGCTGAGCGCTAACCTGTATCTAAAGTTCCTAAAATTTTGATTTCACAATCTTTTTGTTTCATGATGGTTTACATATTAGGGGAAGAGATGGAACCTTACATCCCTCTGGTTCTGACTCAACTGACTGATATAATCAACCGACCAAACACTCCTAAGACTCTGCTAGAAAACACAGGTGGGTAGATAATTGATTGGTTCAAGTGAAACCATCATATTCACATAAAGGTATGACGTACCGAGTCACAGGTGTAGCTTCATGTGCATGTGCCTCATATTCAGGGATGTGATTTCTGTTTTTTCCCGGAAATCCTTTTTTTTTCTTTCTCAAAAGTCGGCCCTCGTGAATCGCGTGAATACGTTGAGAAAATAGGGGGTAGAGTATGGTAATTAAATATTCATATCGCATTCAGCTGCATGCATGTCAAAATGAACGGAATAATAAACTTACTGTAACTTCAATTCATACGGTGTACGCAGTTTATGGTTGACTGTCTTGAGGACCAGACTATTGTTTTCTAATGGCATTTGCACCTCGTACGTCTGCGTGAAATTATGAAAATCTTAAAAACAGATATGCTGAGCCAGGTAATAGATCCTATTCACTCAGTTTATATTGAAGAAGACATTTCTGTTAGTCTAAACCCCTTTCAAACAATGACATCTTTCAGTATTCACATTGCTGTATTATCATTTTACTGCAAGTTTCATGGGAAACATCTGAGGGTGCTTTGCTGGGGAGTGGACATATTCATAGTTGGCCTTCTCTCAGGCCAGTGTGCCTGGGTTGTTATACTGTCGTGGAGTAATGTGGCCTGATGCATGGCTATCCTTCTGTAGTTAGTCAATTAGAAGTGTATGTTTATGGGAAATCTGTTACGTTTTGTGGTATTTTATGCATTTTGGTGAATGGAAAATAAAAAAAAGAAGAGAATTGTCAACAGTTTGATCTGATGAGCATGCTTGTCTTTCAGTCTTCCTTTTAAATATGTGTGTGTGATGTTTCAGATATATTATATTTATAAGCAAAAAGAAATAACTACATGTACAATGTTTGCCAACTTGGTTATCTGTAAATGTGTCCTCGTTTTGTTTTTTGAAATGAGCATTTTTCAAAAGTTCTTCTTGAAATTGTTTTCTTTCATATGATTGAAAATTTTAGGTAAAAATTATAATTGTTGCTTATTGTTTGTATTCCATGTATGTCATGTATTTATTTTAGTCGGTCAAATTTAGTGATATAATATAATCATACATAATTGTGTTTTCCTCTTTAATCATGTTATATTTTCTTGTTGTTCAGTCTGATTTTGTTGGAGTTGGCTTGATTTAACATGGAAACTTGAAACCTTCTGTGTTGTACTCCACCACCAAGGCAGCAGTTGTTCCTTGAGTTGAAACCGTTTTCTGTTTTTTCTTTCTTTTCTCTCCCTCCTGCCTGCTTCACTCCTTGTCATGTGACGTAACGTTGACGTGTGATTGGTCGTCTTCACTCTGTTTGTTACCGTAGCAATCACAATTGGTCGTCTTGGCCTGGTATGCCCGCAGGCTGTGGCCCCTGTGCTTCCACAGTTTATACGACAGTGGTGTGTATTCTTTATTTATGTTTCATACAATTTCATAAGTCAAAGATATCATTCCACAAGACAGAGATATAGTGGTTTCTGAATGGATTATGACATTATGATACAATGGCTAGGATCTTATTTAATTGACTCGTCAGTTCATGCAGATTGCTGCGTTTTTGCCACGTTGACTTCCTAAGTTGTTAGTTTAAGTTTTTGCAACAGTGCCGTTGGAACCCAGCAGGTCACGCCAAGCCTGCTGCCATTATACATCATTTTTTATTCCAAGTCGGCCAACATTACTGATGGAACATAAACAAATTCCAGAACGAATCCACAAGAATGATTTATTTTGAGTAGAATGTCTGATTCCTCCACTGAAGACGCAGCACAAGATTGGCTTTTTAATGCAGTGTCCATTTATCTGATACAAGCGAGTGAGTGCCAGGTAAAGTCACTACATCACTGTCAACAAACTAGGCGAACCCCTCGTAATTCAACTTCACCATGCTCCAGTCTTCTGAAGACAAACTTTTGATAACGTCATATCATAAGTCCATCTGGATGATAGTACACTTATCTAACCTTGCAACATTTACTTCCTGCTAAAATATTCTCCATGAAGCCACTGCTGTAGTAATCTCTAGTTTGTTTGGAATCTGAAATTGTCCATGACATGGAATCATGACGTCACTGGTTATTGTTTCCCTATGTTGATCAGTGTGAGCATGCTTTGTAGTGCGTACTGAATGAAGTTGAACATCATCCCCGACGCAAGCATTCCATCTTCTGACAAGTTGAATGTGTTGGGTGGAGGGGTGCTTTTTTCTGTGTGGTTGATGGGTTAGAGTTATTTGTGTACAGAATGTATCATTGAGTGGTCTGTCCTTTCAATATCAAAGTTAAATAAATACTAGAAATCTGGTTACATGTTAACAAGTTCTTCATTATCTATTGCTATTCAGCTTATGTGCAGTCCTGCTCATTAGCATTAAAGGAGATTATGAAAACAAAAAGTGACAAATTTAAGAAAACTGCATATTTTGAGGATCTTGATTAAGCAAAATGCATCGGTGACAGTATTCGCTTCTGATTATGTGGTGATTGTTAAAATCATTTTGGGGTAATTTTGCCTCAAAATGTATCACAGTTGCTTAAAATCCAATTTGGGATTTTTGAGATATTGTTTGCATTGAATAAAAACCTAAATTATTACACACAAATTATCTCAGTCAATATAATAGAAATGCACATGTATTAGCCCAACTGGGGTCGTTTCATTTTTGGAATTTTGTAGGTGCACTTCGTTGAGGAATATCCGTGACAACGAGGAGAAGGATTCTGCATTCCGAGGTATCTGTGCCATGATCAACGTCAACCCAGCAGGTGTGGTTCAGGTAGGGTGCCCTCTATTGATGGCTACTGGTTAACAAAGTCTGCGTCTGCAAAACTGGTATAAACTGATATAAAACTAAAATCAGTCCTCAGGCAGTTGTCTGATTTCAGGCTTTTTCAAGTTATAAATGACACATTGGCACCATACAAGTGTCTATACTTTACCTTTATATCTGAAATTTCAGGCAAACAGAATTTTCTTGCATGCCTGGGAAATGGGAAAGGCAGATTTGCATGTGTTATTTTTATTTGATTTACTGATTAGTATCCCACAAAATTCTTGTGGTTTTTTTTGCAGTTCTTTTATTGCTGCTGTGTTTTTTCTCTTTTCAGGATTTTATTTTCTTTTGCGATGCCGTCGCATCTTGGCAAAATCCTAAAGCAGACCTGAAACAGATGTTCTATACAGTAAGTATTTTTACATAAGAGGTTATTGGTCAACTGTTATTTGCGTAACTACAGATTCAGTTTGTCATCACCATCACTTTTTAAACAATTTTGTTTAGATCCTCCATGGTTTCAAGAATGAGGTTGGGGTTGAAAACTGGAAGAGGTTCTCTGATCAGTTCCCAGCGCCCTTGAGGGAGAGGTTAGCTGCTAATTACATGGTGTAGTCTTTGCTACCAGCAGGTAAGTACATTCATTGTTCTATAGACATAAATGTTGACCGATATTGCTGAGAAGCAGTCAACGGCAATGTGATATATGTGTGTGTGTGTGAACTGTTGGCTAGAAAGAAAGCATTGACATTACTGTCCAGCTGCTATGTCAAGTAGGCCCTATATTGGAATGAGGCCAAGTTGGAATAGGTACTTTGTGGTTCAATTTATGAAACGTTTTGTAAGGTTTGAGCCAAAGGGTCATTGTTTTTGCCAACCACTCCATCCACGGAACAGAAATCAACATGAACTAAAATAATGTGAAATAACTAATAAAATGACATAATGTAACAGCTGAAGTATTGAAATTTGATTATTTCAGCGTACCTGTGAATGTAATCAAACTTGCTGTGTGGACCATCCATCTGCTGCAATCAAGAAGTCTGTACAAGGGGGAACATTTTCAAATACAACACAAGTGAAAAGTTACTGATGCGTCACTGACCATGAGGTAAAAGGTCAGTCAGGGTCAAGGGTCGATCAAGAGCATTAAATGTCAAAGTAAAGGTTTGATATCTAAATGCTTCATTGTAGGTCTGCTGTACTTGGGAATGTTATCCAGGAAATCCAAACCCCGATTATGGTAGAAAAACACATCGCATGACATACAGAGATACCAACGGATAGTTCCTAATTATTGGGAAACTGTATGTAGGACTGCTTCGAATATTTGACCCTTGGTTATCCTCAACAGTCTTGATATCAATAGACAAATTGTGGCACCTTGAATATGGGATTGTTTGGAATGGCTAAAAATAAGTTGGAAGACCACTACTAGTGAATTGTTCAAGAGGTCATGTTTGTGGCACTATGTCAAGTAGGGTTGACTGGTGTTTCAATCTGTTTCTGAAAAAAATAACCAGTTAACTCTTTCCAAAGGAAAGTTATTTCAGGGAAGTATCGTTGCATGTGATTATGACTAGATCAAGAGAATCATGGGTAGGGAGAAAAGGGCACCATCGGTAGGGTTTATACACATTATAAAAGGGTGGTAAAGAGGTAGAAACAATACTCTTGAAACAATACTCTATCTATACTCGACCCCTCTTACAAAAATCCTCTTTTCACTAATTCTGATATAGGTTCCATTACAAACTCTATCTGTGGAATGAGTTTCCTGGTGGTTTCATGTCAAGCATTTTTATCAAAGTGCTTGAATTCTGTTGGATTGTTTCAGTGAAATTCACAGTCTGTGCTGATTCTAGAACCTTTGCTGTTCCATCAGAAATATTCTAGAGGAATGTGACTATTGCAGGCTTAGCGTTTCAGTCATAAAGATGTGAGTAATCTGCATTCTGAATATTGGGGGGAGGGAGGAGAATTCTCAAACCAGACACATATACATAAAAAAATGCTGTTTTTGGCAGACGCTATCTCTACCTCTATGTGGTATCGTTCAATTGGACTATTAACCTACAAAATAACTTGATCAGTTACTTGCAATTCATCTTAAAGGTGTATTGTACTAGTCAGGTTGGCATGGGGATTTCTTGCAGTCTGTCTGATATGTGGGTCTTATGCAAATCACTTCAAAAGTCGTCCTGTAGGCCAACAATTAATAACATTGAAATGTTAATTGGGAATGGAAAACAAACAATTAGTCAAGTACTTTTGTATTGGATTGGTCACATATGTAGTCTTGTTGTCATGACAACAGTAATGTTCATATTGGCTGACGGCAATCAAGAATTCAGGCTGCATGTGATTGCGCTCAATATATAGTACTATTAATAGCATGTGTGAACAGTGAGCAGTTAAGTGAATTTAAATGGTGAATGTTCGTGCATGTGTTTCCTATCATCGCATGATTAAGTATGCTAAGTATGCTAATTATATTAATGTATGCATCTCTGTATCAAGTAATTATCAGACTCGAAGCATCATGAACGTGGACCCTAGGTGTTTATGTGCTCAAATTTTGAGTACCACAAGCTACCAGTTAGAACTGGTAATCATGCTCACAGATACTTGCACAAGGAATAGATTCGCATGGGTTCCTTTTTTTGTAATACTGTCAGCATGAAAACGTGTACATGTATTGCCTTTTAAGTGTAAGACATAAATGTTAAATCAGGGTAATGTAATCGAGAGGAATGAATGTTGTTTAGACCTGTATATTGGTGGTGGGAAAGTTGAGGTTGATTGAGAGAAAGAGAAACGTTGGTTCTAACATTTCTACAGTTTGAGTTTATTTGTCTTGTTGCCACTTTACATTGTCGTGTGCCATTTATTACTTCAGAATAGTTCAAATAAATGACATTATTTTGTCACAATGAATAAGCTCAAGCATCCATCAGGCTTTGACAATTTTCCTGTTTTTTAGTTCATCAATTTTTGTCCTTTCTCTTGCTCGTAGTTTATAGTTAGGGTAAGCACAGATTACAAAGTTGCACGTTCTTACTAGTAAAGATTTTAGAAGAAAGTATGCAACTACTTGCAAGACATGATGATGTATGGCATTGTTAGAGATCTTACACATTCACTGTGGCTTTCAGAGACTAGGCATTTGTAGGCAGGGTCTGTGTTTCCTGAGTGATATCCATGGTGATTGTACACTCTGTAAAACAGTTACTATCCACGAGGCTATAATATTGATTCTGTATAACATTATTACTCAAAGCAGGATTATTAGCTGATTTACACAGCACAAGAAATCAACATTTCTTTTGACTTGAATCAGATCCTGGAAGCTCGCTTGCTATATTTCCAATCTACCTGGTTGTTGACCTACTTACGGAAGTTGTCCTGCCCAACGGGGCAAAGAGAAATCCCAAATCTCTTCAGTAAACACTTTCCAATCTTAATCCTTCCTGAGGGCTTTTGACCAATATGGAAAGGTCCCATTTGTAATTGCTGGAAATAGACTACCTTGGAGGCAATTGATTAGAGCGTTGATTGCCTGAAATTGGAATCCATCAAAAAGGATTCATGAGAAAGATTGGTCATCCTAGAAACAGATGAATGTACCTGTTTTTTGCATTAAGTAAATACTGTGTTAGCCTGTCACTTTTAAGAAAACGGACACCCCGCCCCCCAAAAAAAACCACAAAGAAATGCAAACAAAAAATCACCCTCTAACAAGTCCCTGCAAAATCTAGTTTTTGATTGAATTTAGTTTTAAAATAAAAACAAGATTGAACCCCGAGGTTATCTAATCTTGTCAAAGCTTCTGCACTTGTTAATTTAACAGCTTGTTTTCGTTTCACCATTTCTCTGGCTAACCTGAAGGAAAAGTTCAGCCAAAAGGGAAAAAAAATTGGATAAGTAGGATGGTGTGAATCATTCCCTTGAGGGATAAATGTCGGCAACGGGGATTATTGGTGTGAGATTTGCAAGGATTAACCTTTTGATGGGTAGATTCTGGAAGCAATGAGTCAACCGAGATTGAGTTGTGGTATTACAGTCCTCGTGATTCCAAACTGGAAAGGAAGATTTGTTGTTTTGCATCAAGGGAACTAGCCTTCTCCTACTTGATACTGTGTAAAGACTTGAGATAAAGACACAGGTCAAGCTTGCTGCGGGTTGCTCAGTAGGATTTCCATTATATTGAAACAAATGTGTTTGTAGTAATGCTCTGAAAAGACATTTTCATTAACTTTCTTTTAACAAGCGTGATTTTTTTTTGAATGTAATTGCTTTTAATTATAGGGAGTGGGCTACATGGTATTTTATAAAAAATAAATTTAAACTTCCTCAAATCCTGCAAAAACGTTCGCTTGAACTACTCCATGAGACATTTAGTTTTTGTTGTGATCGCAATCAGATTTAAATACTAAGCAGCCACGACGTTTGTATCCCATTCTGGTAAATAGTGTAGTATATAGGATCTTGGAATGGAAGGAATATGTAACAGTATTGCATTCTTGCAGTATTGATTTATACATAATATTCAGTTCTGAATTTGTCCTGATACAATTGAAGTAGATGTCACTCTCGGTGCTGTCGTTTTGCCAAAACTAAATTCAAATTGAACAGCAAGATAAA
Organism: Mediaster aequalis; assembly: GCA_032356045.1. Classification (NCBI taxonomy): domain Eukaryota; kingdom Metazoa; phylum Echinodermata; class Asteroidea; order Valvatida; family Goniasteridae; genus Mediaster; species Mediaster aequalis. The sequence continues at coordinate 1,023,835 of JAULKO010000111.1, read as the reverse complement.
TTAAGCAATTGATGTTTCTAAGTTCAAGAAGCTGACAGTGACAACAAAATTCTGCAGAAAAAAAATGTAAACTAATATTACAGTTAGCTAGCTTACATCTAGGCATTATACATCTAGGCATTGATATCGGGATTGATATTTTGTATTAGTTTGGCTTTTTCTCCCCTTCACAATAAGTTTCTTCAATAAATACTTAAAAATGGATGCATTTATTTTACATTCCGGATCATTCACAGCAAGAGAAGTTCGAATACACAGGACCTTTTAATACTGATGAACGATCCTAGGGGCTTAGTAATTTAGGTTTATTTTAATGTCATTTTAAATTGTAATATGTACTACATTAAGAATAAGTTAAAGTATTTTTATATTCAAGCTGCCATGTATTTCCCAAGTACATTGTATTGTTTATTATCACGTTTGAAGTACACAAACTACAATAAGTGCAAGTTTGAGATGCATATATATTAATATTTTTGAAAGGATGTTTAAGTGGGCAGTATCGGGGAACTTTTCTTTTTTCAGAATCAATTCTTCAGGCTTTAGTGACTGATTTACCAGCATTCTAACTCGGATTTTCTCTGAGTATTCAGACAATCCTTATCATCCTTGCACACAATTTCAACACAAACTTTTACTATGAATTGATGATTTTTCTGTCATCTAGATAAAAGTTTCTGTAAAAGAAATAAATATGGTTGAAATATTTCAGGGTCTTATATCAGAAAAATGTATGAATGAAGGCTATGGAAAACAACTATTTGTTGGCATTTTTATTTCATCGCTAATTCATTTAAACAGCTGGCAATTTCTGAAATCTGAAACTAGCTTGTGTTGGTCTCAAATTAGAATCTACATGTATTTTGAAATTAATTCATACAACTGACATTAATTACTGTCAACATTTGTAACAGTAAAAGCACTGAAGTTGTAGCACACATTGATAAATTCAAAATATTTTTCCAAGTGAATGAGTTATTTTCATCAATTTAATTCAAATTCAAATTTAATATGAACAATTCATGATACCCGGAAAGTCATTTTCATCCTTTGTCCTCAAAAAGCTAATCATTATTGCCCTTATCAATTAGGCACATCCATTGCCTCGGTTTAATTGTTCAAATAAGAGAGTGCTCACACTACTTACCAGCTCTTGTTTGACAGGGATCAGGAGGATAAAAAATTCTAGAGCTCAGATAATTGGCTTGGCAGAAAATGTAATCTTATTGTGATGTTTGTGCTTCAAAAGGCCCCTCTAGCTCAAAAATTTAATATTTAGAAATACAATTAAGCTTTACATACTATAAGCTACTTACATGTTCTCATTCCTCAAGTTTACAGAGTACACGGTCCGTATTTCATAAAGTGTATTTTTAATCTTGACTTAGATGTGGAATGTTCATTTTCAAGTAATCATCAGGGTTGAGGAAGTGCTAATTCTAAATGATTTATGCCAAATTGAAATATTTCCCATGATTTTAGTACTAAATGTGCAGTAATTATCTTGTAGTGATGACAATGCATAATCAGACTTTATAGTCAGCAGTATGGGATAATTTGAAAGTTATCAATAATAAAATTATAAGTAGTTAATGAGGAATCTGAAAGCAACCGTATGATGATATTTAGTGGTTAAAAATACATCAAATACTTCTGGAATGTTAGAAAAGAAAATAAGAAATCTGAATCTTTACAAGTCTATTGCTATGCGGCTTTTATGTTAAGTTTATATAAGTTTAAGTTAACTCACTTTTTAAAATCACAAGTAAAGGTTTATATTCATATTCTAATTTTTTTTAAGTTGAAGTATTAAGTAGTGCCTTTAAGTATTAACATAAGTTACAGCATAGATGACTAGAGCCATTGTTCTGCTTTTTGGCCAAACTCTGTTTGCAAAGAATTCCTAAATTGTTACTAAATTGCTATTCAGTAATGAGTTAATGGAGTCAGTTTTAAGGATTCTAACTTGGATCCAATTCTAGCTTCAAGTTCCTAAAATGGCTGTTAAGAAATGAAAAATATGACAGATTGGTCAAAGTACCGCCAGTGAAACTGGCTTGGAAGGGATCATTCATCAAACATTTCTAAGATGTCAGAACATGATGAATCTATTCATCTATTTTGCAAGCAAACTCTTTTGAGTATAACTTGTGAAATTTGAATCCAAAACAAATTGCAAAGTAAACATGCTTTAATTGGCTCTTGTTTTTCTCTTGAACTTGCATTATGGTTAATTTAATGATTGATTAAGGATTGCTTGTGATACCTGTTATAAGCATGCATTTTAAGCGGAACTAAACTGCAATACTTGTAAGCATTTACATGTAGTACACAAGAATCAATTGTTATGTATACAGATATGCATTCATGTTCTGGTAAGTAAGTACATTTGTAAGTAAGTAGGTAAGCAAACAGTAAGTTTTAATACTTCGAACCCTGGTGGTTCATTGCCATGTATTCTAAGTATAATGTGAGGTGTGCATTTGTCAGGCTGACCCTCTGTGAGGTTGAAGGTCAGAGGTCAGGGAAGAAGAGTGAGGTGACCATTGGATATCTAGACATCTCTTTTGAGCATTTGCAATGGTTGTAATGTGTCTGTTGATTTTAGAACTGATTATGCACAGCATAAGAAGGTTTGATTCTAATTGTACGTTTCCTCATGCTTTGCATTGGATTATGACTCGAGTATAACATCGTGTAGATTCCAAATCTGTATGACTAACTGAATAATCTGTAAGATTGTGACATGTAACTGTTCAGTTCAGACAAAAAAACCACTGCACATGCAACCACTGCACAGATATCTGCTGTTAGAGCAGGATGTAACTTAAAAGTAAGCTTAGGACGTAAGTAAGTAAAGTAGGTTAAGATCAGGGCAGCTTAGGTTTGCGAGGGAGGGAGGGAGGGAGGTGGTCTTAGGGTTAACCTGTGTCTTCATGTTTCTCAACACTTGCTCCTCATACCTACTCATAGCTACTTATGATTCTGTGCAGAATTACACAATACATCCTACTCTTTATCTAATGAGCTATTACAAATCACAATGAGATAATTAATGAGTCATTCCAGACCTAATGAGCTTTTCAAAGTAAGTGTTGAATGCATATATGACAGGGTTTACATTCATTGTGTGTGTGCGTGTGCAAGGGTGAATGGGGTGTGTATGTGGGCTGTATGTGTGGGTGTGTGCGTAGAAGAATGTTTGTAATTGTCTTTGTCTCATCTCAGGTGCAACTGTTTATTGTAAAAATGTTGAATAATGAAATGTCATTGTTATGATTTTTTTTGTTGGTTGCCAAATTAAGCCATGTTTGATTCTTGTATCAAAAAGTCCTATCTTCCTATGAAATAGATCTCTAGCTTGGCTAATATTGAAATGGATGTTATGAAAGTAACTCCTTGAGATCGCGTTGACAGGAACTGTTTTACCTTAGATTATAACTTGATAAATTGTTCAAGCCATCCAAGTACAAGTGAAATCGGGAAGTTTTGAGCAAGCATATACAGATCCATATGATTGGGTATGACTGTTTGGGATGATATTGGGCCCAGTCACTTAGACAGGTGAGGATTTTATACTCGTCCCCATCATCCATGCTACACATCCTAATCAGTAGACTGTCAAAAGTTTACTTGACGGTCCAAGTTAAATCAATCTGTAACATTTTTCATACTATTTAACAATTTCCCAAACTATTCTTTCTTTCTTTTTTATCCACTAAGGACCTGTTACTGGATGCTGTAAGATTTAGCTTTTGAAGATTGAAATACCCTTAAGCATCGAGTTGAAAATCCCTTGGTCTTATAATTATTGCTGCATATCATTCATGAATTGTGAAGATCTGGATATTGCCTGGAACCAGTTTTCATAGCATATGCATGCATGGATTAAACATGTTCCTACGGTTTACTTTGATCTCACTTGGACTGTTTGGAGGTATAATTGATGTATAGAATTATTTTTCTCTGTTTGATAAAAAACGTGTGTGTATTATGAACCTATTACGTATTTTGATATTTAAATTGTGTGTGATCTAAATGCCCCATAAGTTTTATAGATCCAAAATTGATCCCAGGAAAGCCAGAGATGATGAACAGGAATAACATTAGTTCATCTCTGGTATAGGATTCTTGTTATAACCTTCAAAATAGAGGAATGCAGTTTGTAAAATAATGTAGTTTCTGTTGCAGTGATAGTTCATCCTCGAGACTATACAAAATTTCATTGGTGCATTTGATTTGCTTAAAATTTGATAAAAGATGACTCGTTCTTCATGT
>JAULKO010000111.1:995678-1011755 GCA_032356045.1 Mediaster aequalis | reverse complement strand
CGGAAATTTTAACAAGAATGGCGGTCATCTTGAAAATAAAAAATAAAAAGCCCCTCCTCCTCCCTTTTTTTCAAAAAACCCGGACGCTAAACATGTTTTTTTTTTACTTGGCCTAATACTGCGATAATATATACAGGTAAACCCATTCATAATGAAAATATTGAAATGAGCCGACTTTAATTTTAGACAGGTGCATGTTGTGTATCTGACTTTGTTTTCAGATAATAGCAATTGTTGATACATGCCTCAGGTTGGTTTATATTTATAATGACATGCGAAAAACATGACATGAAAATGACATGCGAAAGTGCAGGTTTGAATTTCACCTTCAGCATGACCTGCACATTTTGCACATAGTACATAATAATTCAAAGAACTATCAAATGAATTCAGCAACGAAGCTACACCGGCCAATGAACCATCGTTGTACTTACTGCGTTTCCGCTGCTGTCAGTTTAGATATTAAACCAAGTATCGAACTCTGCTAGATACATCATATCAGGTACAGTGAGTAGACATCGTCTAACACGAAATGGATGTGATCCGATCAGTACACATGCAAATATTACTATTGAATTTGCTATACTTTATCGTATCTGATATCCAGGTGTAATGTATTGTCGCATATCAAGGCGTATATTAGAATCTCACGGTCACTCACTTTCCTGACTGATATTATTCCGAATATTCGCCACAAATCTAACCTGACGGATGCTCTTGTCAATTTGTGTTTCAGTATGAATATAAAATTCCGAGTCTTCCTCATCAAAGTTGTATTTGCATTCACCCGAGAAATTATACTGAGGTAGTTTCATTCTTTCAACAATTAAAACAAGTTTTATTTGATATTTTTTTTATTATTATTCTTGTTATTGTTATTATTATTTTTTTATTTCAACAACATCCAACAGGGCAAGCGCCAAAATAAGATTGATACAAAACTTAGATTTACAGGTCGGTAAAATATTTTGATGAATTTATTCATTACTTTTGATTTGTGTATGTTTCGGATTGATCTAGTAGAGTCAGTGGCGCACTCAAGGGGGGGGGATGGGGGGCTTGTCGATTTTTTTTTTGTGGTTTTTTTTAGTCGCACGAATTTGCGGCGGCAGTACTATGTGGCGTATTTCCGAGTAGTGTAATACAGGGTCTAAATTGCGCCACCCAAGTCAAAAGAGTCTCCTCCCCCCCCCTCTCGGGCCAAAAACATTTTGGGGCAATATTGTTTGACAAATTATGGGAAAAAATGGTGAGCCCCCCCCCCCCCAAGTCCAATCCTGGGTACGCCACTGAGTAGAGTAAAGTCGCATTGTGAACTGTCTTGCCTTTTGAATATCACATCATGTCTTTTGAATTTCATACACCGAGTGCCCAATCTTGTGTATACCTATGGATGATTTGGAACTTATAGTACAAGGATTTCCCCTCTGAATTTGTCATTGTCACTAAATGGCAAATGGGTCCTTTATCTGTCCGATCGTATCTTGCATAATTTGCGTGCTATGTGAATTGCACTGCGCGCTCACCACCCAACCTGGATACTTTCAATGAATAATTACATCGCCAATACAAACCCCTACGGTATGGAGAGAAATAGGCCTGGGTCCTTCTCATGTCTTTTATCAGTTGAAGTGAATAATGACAGTGAATTATCTGTGAGATGACAAGGCACTATAGTTCTATTATGCATGCTTACATTATCTGGCTCATTTTTGGCACCGACCACTGGTATGCATTGTATTTTTAACCTTGAAAATGAAAACAAGAAAAACAACCAGAATCGGTAATGTTCCAACTTTCTGAAATTATACTCATACATAAGTTTATATGTCAATATGTAACACGTTCATTTTTAACTACGAAAATCAATTTTTCTCTTTCTATTGAAAAGTTACACATAATATAGATCTGTATATATATGTCTTATTTTGGGCCAAATTGGGGAATGTATGCAGGTAATTGATTTCCAAGCAAGATTTTTAATTTTCACTGAAAATTGGCCACATTATGCTCTTATATCTTTAAAAAGCAAAAATGAAAATTCGTTGTTAATAATAAACGTGTTATGTCAACTTTTGGCGTCGCCAAATCTATTGACTAGACCATGTTTAGCTTTGAGGAAGAGTAACGTCATAATCAAAATGCAAAATTTTTACATACAAATGATAACACAAAATTTATTCTAAGTAACGAGGGAACAAGGGGGGCCCCGGGTGTGACATTGCATACGAGGCTCACTCATTCACACTACATAGAAACGAGGACTCGCTCTTCAACGTGACTTCTCGTAAAAACTCTCTTTTAACAGGTTTACCATTCACACGGTGCTGCCTTTTCTAAAAACGTGGATTCTTGATGGTTTCACTGAATACATTGTATGCATGTCTTTTATGGCATTCTGTACCAGAGAACGGATTTGTGATTTTGTCAAATTGATGGGTAGGACAGACAGTTTGTATTTGCAAATCGTGCTTATTTATGTAATGAGAGTGTGTTTCAATGATCTGATTGCATATATCGGTCACAGATGATTTGATTATAGTTCATCAGTTCATCAGTAAGTGTCCCGTGACTTCAAATGAAAATGTCAACGTGTACGTAGATGTATTGGATTGTACGTGTACCCGCATTATCATGTGGGTCGCAGACGTGAAACGCGCGTAATTAATGAGAAAATGTCATTCTCCCCAGGCGCCGTAATCAATACAAACAGGTATTTCTGTTCCTTCCTTATTCGAGTCAACGTAGATGCTGTCAAATTAAGTAAGCTATGGCTCAAAGTAACACCCATTACGTTAAAGAAGGACGAAGTAGGAGAACATATACTTCAAGTTGTTATTTTAGTGAACTGGGCCTAAGTCTATTCTCAAATACCATGCATCCAGTCTGTCTATTTCCTGGTGGTAAAACTGTCTGAGATTTTCATGTCTTGATTGTTTCCCACATTGTTCCACAGTTTAATCACTTCATTTATAAAATTGGCGAAGTTTTTTAAAGACATGTTTGCATTATATCAAATTGAACCACATCAAGACTGGTGACAAAAATGTCAGAACCTTTTATTAAAAGAGCGAAAATCCCAAATGCAACGTCACATTATAATTATTGTTCTCGTTTATTAGGTATTTGTTTCTGGGTCACAATTTATTGTTGCATATGGTATTGAACACAACGAGCTTATTATTGTATAAATAAAATATTTCTCATTGGCAGTGACAGTTCATCACGTGTGCTTGTCCATTTTGATATCTGCTTGATATATTTCACTTTAATATCGCCTCTTACGAACCACTTTGTCGTAAACGAAATGAAATGCATCTTGCTATCGTTACAGCGACCATGTAAACAATACCCGCCTTTATGTAAACGAATTTCTATTGAGAGGTTGTTAGACGAGGTACCTAGTGACATTTAATAGTGGAGGCCATTGTTGATTGGTTGGTGAGGTTGAAACCAGCCAACATCATAGCGGAACTCAAGAACACTACAGCCTCATTATGGAGGGAAGGAAAACAACTCGAGGTTGAGTGAACAAGCTCGAAATGGACTTTCAATAAAATGAAGTGTTTTAAATTGTAAAAATATAATTTCGTAAGGCATTAATTATTCATAACCTTCCGTATTTTCGTGAAACGCAAGTTTTAACGACCCGTTTCAAACATTGGTTTCAATATTGGCTTTAAAATTTAATAAAACTTGCCACATAATCTACATAGAATCGCGTTATTGGTGAAAGCTTAAGGATACCATTATGTTACCATGCAAAGGCACTATTCACGTCATCATGAGAGAGGAGTGTTGATAGCTAAACAGGAAGTGGAACATCGACTGTCCTCGTCATTTATTAATGCTCCAGTTAAGAACACCTGCGTACGAGGGCAGGGAAGTCACGTGACTAACTTCACATCCATTGAATTGTTCTTGCAGATGGAATAGTTTTAATGTTTATAGAAATGGAAAATGAGAAAAAAATTTCACGCTAGCAGTCAAGCAAAGAGGTAACTAAGTCACCCCATCCATCCAGTCAACAGCCCGTCTGTCCCCGGGCCTTCTGCTTCCACAATTCTGTCTCTTTTAATGTCAGGGGTGGTCAACCGAATTGTGCATAGTTTTCCTTTTGCTGTCTAAGCCTGTCTTGTGCTGTCGAGGCCTCATGGAGCCACATGAAACCTGAATATGTGCTGCATGTTGCCTTCGAGCTACATATAGGTTACACTTGCTTCAAGGTCGTACCTTTATCTGCTTGTCCGTCACTTCATTCATCAACAACCCACATGCAAAGTCTTTATAGAAGTGACCCATTCACACAGCTCAACTTAGGCGTACTGATGGCGCATCCATACAAAACACTTCCCTCCAACTTATGAGATGAATGTCTGTGGTAATGTCTCCTATCCGGCATTATCTTCAGCACTCACCTACTCATATCAATCATGTGTCATAAATCCATATGGCACGTGACCCTCCATCTACTGATGCTGCTCGATATTAGATCATTGCAATCTCCTTACTTGCCTCTTTACTGCGATCAATCATATTGCCATGTCATGTTATTTCCTCACACCTCACATACCGCTCCCAACATTGTTTACAGTAATACTTCATCTTTAGTCAGAGTCCCGAATTACCCAGTGTGTTAGTTATGCTATTCATATATTGTTTTCAGGCCAGTTTATGTTCAAGTCCGCGCATATAATCCAATTATTTTGTTTGTTTTAACAATTATTTTGGTGTGTTGATTATTTTTGCTCATATCTATGCTCATACTTGAGCATAAACGCCTTGTGCCTGAGACCTACCTGTACCGTATACACTCTTCGTCTTTGCTCAAAATACCCATCTGCTGCACAGTCATGCCCATTTTTAATATAAATCAATTTGTAACTTATACTGCATTATCCAGTATAAGTTACATAAGTTACAATAACAAACCTCATATTTGCTGCATAAACTCAATTGTACCTTATAGAAAATAACCTACCACCCATGTGTATACCCCTGTCATACCTAATGCCACACCGCATAAACCGCATAGCCATGACACTCCAGCCACCCACTCATCACTGTTCAGAGGTTGCTGGTACTTTCGTTCAGTTCAATAACATTCACATTTTGATTGTACACAGGCAACTTCAGAGCTCACTCCCTGTGAGCCACAACCGTATAAGCCCCGGCCAACCATTTACCTGAGTGTCCCGGCCCTTTGTGATACTAAATCGCCAATCCATCCCTCCGTAAACCTAACAACCACTTCTTTCGCCTACGCATTTTTTTTTTACATCTCAAGTTTCACACAATATCTGTGTATGTGCACACAAGCACACATTCATATTTGCATGACTTTATGTCGTTTTCTGTTACTACCTATCCCCCAGTCAGCAGTTTATAATTAGCCCATATATATTGGGCTGTTGGGAACTGTCACCCATTCCACCCACTCATTTTGCACCTCTTGCTATATATGTACATCCCGCCATTTCACAGTCATCCTATACATATACTTAATCATACACCCACATGCCTTTGTAGGATAATGTCATACATCAATGATTTGCGATTGAAGGCCACGTAAGTAAAAAGTAATTAAAAATTAATACCTCCGAATAAAGAAAATATGCTTGCGACCAGTTTCAGCAGCTAGACTGCAATTTTGAGCTCTATAATTAGCCATATTTAATATTTTAAAATTTTCTTGTGTGCATTTACTGCTAGCTATCTTCAAGTCATATTATTTGAAGACAATCGTTGATACTCAGTCCTGTTTTAACCTCCTTAAAGGCTGGTGGAAATGGAATCGTCTTGAAGTCGTTAGCGCGTTGGCTGCATCCAGAGTTGTTCAGTTTTGAAGACGACCCAGTGGGCCATGTTAATAACTGTAATTCTCTGGCATCTGTCAACATCATGCACTCTGCTAGGGGTCATTTTGGTACAGCTACAGCTCATTAGGCTATCAAAACATTGATCATTAGGCCACCTTGATTTGAAAACACCATGCTCTTAAAGATTTGTCCAGAATACCTACGTCACCAAGCGTCATTGGAGAAAGTCATTATGCGTTCAAGTGTAACTTACACTCAGCCACGACGACACGACAAGGCATGACAATATTGTGTATTCGCAGAAGGCCGGAACCATATTCACGGTTGAGTGGTTTTACATATAGATGCAAGTTGACAATGCCACCCCTTAGTTGGCACCGGTCACCATTAAAGCAATACTAATATATCTTGGTAGCAACGGGATACATAAAAAACAATATAACTCGCCTTAGGCCAGAAGAATACGGATTTTAACAATGATCTTTCTCTCTTTCCGTTGACATCCTCCTTTATATGGCCCTTGTTGTGTTCTAAACAAAATGATGCGACGCGATCTCTTTAAAATTATTCTAGCATAAATTTTATCTAAAATATTGGTCATTTGGTGGTCAAATGACGTCATAACATCAGCAATGACCGGAACAAACAGATAGGGTCTGTTGCAAAACGAGGTTAAAACGCGTGTCATGAAGCACGACGCATATTAACATCTTTATCTCATGATGTTAACTACAGGCAGTCGTGAATAAATATTATAACCACATGAAGCGTGTCTAGGGGATTTAAAATCAGTTGTCTGAGTATTGGTAAGTTTGTTAAGAGTCCTAATCACAGCATGTTAGTGTTTGATAGGCAAGATTGGAAGAAACTTAAGCTGATGCACGCTCAATGCAGTTACGGACAGTTTAACACGGAACTCGTGTTTGAAAGGTCTTTTGCTTCGTTTTCTAAATTAAAACGAAATACCGCGCTTTCTTCAACAAATACTAAGTGCGTGCAGTATGCTTTTGAAAATTAAAGGAAACATGCGGTGGGCATTCAGCTCAAGTTGTTTTCACGCATATAACTATGTGTTACCACAATACAAACAAGATCTAAATACTTATTTTCATTGGAAACGAAAATAAGGTGGTAGTTTTTCAATTGTTGGAAAATCCGTTCATCAATATGTGCAAGAGGGCGCTATTTCGTTTTTGTCATACAAGGCACTCTTTGTCAAAAGAGCATAAGAACAGTACAAAAATCAGTTATTCAAAATCACCCACCAACAAAGTTTTGAAGAAATATTTGTCACTATTATTGTCCAAACAAGCTGTTTAACATGGAAATCAAGTAAAAGTGGAACCTACTCCAAGAAAATGTAGAAAAAGTGTGATATATACTTGCACAAAGCTATGGAGACACTGCTGTTCTGCCTTCACTGTCATCACGTTTTGGCTCATGAATATGGAAATTTCATTAGCATAAAAACCAAACGATTGAAATTTCCCCCTTTTACTGCTACACAGGAGGTGGAAAGTCACAGTACCATGGCAAAAAAGCTGTCATGCACGTATTCAAGTTATACAAATCCTATTGCATGGTTCCTTTAACCACGGACGTAAAGGAGGCAGTGCAGACTATTTCCCTCGATTTGTTAACTGCTATCCATTTATTGTTCTTATGGTTGGAAATACCAACAGCATGTAAGAGTGTTTGTATTTATTTTGTTTTAAAAAGTAAATTTACATGAACACAATGAGTTCTCAACGAACCGATGGTTGAAGTCGACTTTCGACGTATCCTTGTGGTCGTCTTCAAATCAATAACAATGCTGCTTAGCATATCCAAGTATACAAAGAACGTATGATTTTGTCTCTATATCTCCAAATATCAGTGTGAAATATTATTGAGCTGCTTGAAAAATACCATCATGAAAAAAGGACCCTTGAAAATGTTGCGATACATAAACTATTCAAATTTTAGATCTCCAAAACGTATTGAAATTAAATTAAGATATACGGGTGTTGATTCAACTCAAAACAGTGCCATCACCAGGGATACAGTTTTTGATTTGACAATGTGCTTTCTTTTGGCGTTACACTCTGTCACTGGTCGGAAGCCAGCGCCATGCAGCAGTGAACACGACACGAGTTGTCTCACTCAGGTACAAACCTGCGAGAATTCAGGCGCGGTGTTGAGGCAACAAACCGCATAAAATGTCATTAAAGTGCAACTGCCTGTAACATATGTTGTAAGCATGTAATTGTCTTGGAGTCTGGTTACAAAAATCATTGCTGATGAATACTGATACCTTTAAATTCGTAGAAGAACCACCTAAAGGAAACTTGATGTTAACACTGTTTACCAATGTCAAGGCTAATTCCTGCAGCATTATACACAGTAATAACGAACAATGTTGTATATTGGCTAAACTAGAGAGTGTTCCTTTAATGACACTTGGCGCCAAAGAAACACGTCTGGGTAGACACACAAATTTATCATAGGTTATAATGCTTGAGTTTGCATAATTAATCAAGGTAGTGCGGTAACTCTATCTACCACTCAGCCTGTTATGAGATGAACCTCCCTCGAATGCATCCCTTCAGCAGTCGTCTTCTAAGGCTAGGGTGCCTTAAAGACATCATACACAACATTTACAAGGAGCATTCAATCATTGATAATGTACGGGAAGGCTTGTCAGTGAAATGAAATATCTACAATTATGCCATAGGTGAATGTCATCTTTGCAAAGAGTGATTGAATGGTTGAAATTATGCAGATATGTTCGCATGCTCCCATTGTGCTGTGTTCTCCGGTATAATTGTATGACACTGTGAATTTGATTGAGTTTATGATACGTTGCACCCGCTTTTATATCTTGGGACAATCAAGCAATCATTGTAATTATCTTCAAAGAATTAATTATTCTGATTTTTTGACCACACACATTCAGTAATTTACATAATGATTAGGAGCATTTTAGCATAAAGCCATACTGTCGGGAATGTGTTCAGTAATGTCGTACAATGACTCCGACTGATTTTCATAATGGTCTGATCCTGATGAATAATTTAGAAGATGCAATGCATAATTGGTACGATGCGTATGTCTAATGCGTTTCTTTCAAGTATATTGTTATATAAAAAAATTAAAAGTGTGCGTGCCCTTTACGAACACAATAAAACAATGAAATGACTTATGTCAGCATCGTGTAGAATAATTGGTTGCATAGTTGCGCATGTTTAACAGACTGATCCGATGGTGTTAAAAATCACGGTGTTACGTCTGCTTTCTCGATTTTCTGCGAAGTTCGTATTTGAGCCCACTTTGTACATTCGTATTTTACGTCCTGAGAAAATGAAAATAAAATAATCACTCACTGATTGGTTGAAATGAAAATGGAGTCTGTCTTGACAAAAAAAGAAGAAGAAAGAATGAGGTTTCATTAAGCCCATAGAAGTGCCGCTGCCCGAGGGTCGAATATCGTGCCGTCTGCGCAACAAAACAACTTTATTTCCTGAGATCAAATCAATCGACGGTCAAACATCCATGGATGGCTGTTTTTGAAGGAATTTTATTTGACGCCTTCCAAGCACGACAAGGCAACTGAGCCGTTACAATAGCGCATCAGGAGTCAGAACATGCATGGACGCTTGACGCTTTACCATGCACTATCCTATAGGGAATTTGAAATCCATAGTCTCTCATAGTTTATAGACGTGCTCGCCAAGGCTTTCCAGTTCATTCCACTCTCTGACCTAAAACGAAGAAGGTTGGTTTCGATCGAGTCTTGGCATGATACCCCAAAAGTGAGAAACACTAATTAAGTTATGTAGCTAAAGGCCGGAGGCAGCAGTATATACGCATGCCTAGAATTGGCACCCAAGTCCATTTGGGGTGTGTTTAAAATAGTCCGTGTAACATGAATGATCTCTGTGGGATAAGATGGGTCAGGCAGATAACGCTAGCCGCAACATATGGCGTATTCTTGAACAGTACTAATAGTAGATTATGGATTGTAATTTGCCTATGCACCTTACCTTGAACCTACAGATTGACAAAAAAGACAGCTTGATTGACGTCTTTTCCTAATATGTAACTTCTTAACACATTTTCTGGGAGTTTTATATCAAATTAAAACTTTTTATAATGACGTTTGCAAAGGTGTTTGACGGAGTAGCGATACAGCCTATAGTTGTTTCGGCGTCAATCTATAGCTGTATCAAGAGACGCTATTTTGACGATCGTCTGGGGGAATGTAAGTGACACTGAAAGTGAATTTAATCGATTTATGCACCATAAACACTGAGTTTGACACTAAAGGGCTCTTATGACATAAAAGTCACCTATATCAAATTCCATTTTGAAAACGAAATTTCAGGGTTTTGTTGCGGCTATTGATAGTAAATTTCATGTCGGAGGTAATTTCTTCTTGATATTTAAATCGTTACATTTCCAGATTGCAAAATGTTAACGAACTAAACTGAGAATTGGATGTAATTCAGCGAAAGGACAAACCGAATAATCAAATTTTGTGCCAAGTATGGACATATAAACTACAAATAATTATTCATTTTTGCTTTTCAGTAAAAAATAGAAAATCTTCGTTGGAAATCAATTATCTGCAATATAGCCTCCAATTTGGCCCCAAACAAGACATACATGCAAAACCAAGAAAATCGTTTCAATAGAAAGTGAAAAATGAATATTCGCAGTATAAAATGAACGTGTTACATAGGAATCTGACTGAGTGGTTGTTGGCACGTAGAGGCACCACCTGCTTCAAACGGTATAGAAAATGTTTCCAATAGAATTCTCATTAACTAAATTGGACTTGATAATTATGTAGACGTCAGATTGGGTTTGTAGTGAGGTATCTGCAATGCCGACCAGGCCGAAAGCAATCAGTTCATTGAATGATGAAGGGCAAGGCAAGTGCATAGTGCTATAGTCATAGCAAATGAGTTGTAATTATTTAGCCCTGTAAACGGACATTTAATGTGGTTTACCTGGAAAATCGAGATTTGAAAAATTAAAACTTGGATATTATGTGTTGCTTTTTACATAATTAAAAGTATAATCGATCTGCATTTCAGTTGCAATAGACGTTTATGGTTAATTTCGGCGAATTCTAAGTACACCATTTTAGTTTGTGTACATGTATGCACAGCTGCGTGGACCATTGTCTTTAAGACATTTGGCAATTTGGCTTGCTGTAGTACGATAAATCCATTAGCCGCATACATTAGCCGTCGGTTGCTTGTAACCATGAGCCAAATTCAGGGAAAGAATCAATAGATGGAGCAGGTGTATAGAGCTGTAATAATTAGCCTACAATCATATCACCTACCACCATACACCAAGCTTTGGTTACTGACCAACAAATGAAGTCTACCCGACGACCATTTGGTAGCAAAGATAAAGCTATCAAACATAGCTACGAGATTAAAGGGGAAGTTTTACTTTCATACAGACATTAAACAGTGATAGTTTTCGTTGTGGCCATTTGTTGCAGATCAGTTAAGACCTGTTGCCTTGTTCCCAGAATAATTTCGTACAATGTATAGCAGCTTGAAAGTACAACCCCACGATTTAAAACATGCGGATAATCTTTTACCAAACACGGTCAGCCAGGTCTCCCAACATCAATATTCATCTGATTGTAAAATAATATTATTCAATATATTTTTGGTAATTTATTTCGTATTTCATATCGTTTATGTGCTCATTAATTTGTACGTCCCAAATCTTTTGGTCATTTCTGGAAGTAACTGTTCTTCTGAATTCAATTTCGATACACGACACAGCCGTCAGCCTACGAAGGAGTTTTATCCGCTAGGTTTGCTTACCACAGATGAGACAGAGGTTGAACGCCAAGATGCATTTCCCAAAATGATAGGATTCGATTTCATTTAGTTTCCACTGAAATCAATACATTTCACGGGGAACGTGGATGACGAAAATAGGCCGAAGTGATGATTGAGGAGTTCCTAAATAAAACTTAGAAGTTATATTGAAATGATCTCTTGTCATCTGGAAAAATTATCTGCAGCTGATTGGACCGTGGTTATCAATATAAACTTGAGTAACTTTCTGGGGCAATTAATCAAGCCGGTTCATTGTGACGCATGCAGTCACTCTACGTCCTCTGTTGAAGTTACAAAGCTCCCTGGAAACAGGGCTAATTTCCCGCCACATTTTGCAGTTATAGTATCGTATATCTCAAGGAAAGATTAACCTACACAGACTATTAATCGGCACCGTCATACTGATGTTTACAGAAATTTGCAATTTCTGTAGTAGAATCCTGTGAACTGTTTTGTTGGCACTGTGTTTAGTGTCGGGCCATCCCCATACTGCTATAAATGAATGTTGACTAATGATTGAAAACCATCATGTGACGGAATGGCTGTCCACTTGCTTTTTGCACAGGAATGGACGTCTTGTATTAAAGCGATTGCTCTTATCATCAGCCATTTTAGCTCATAATTTGCTGGTGACTGCAAGGTGAAAACAGTGGCCTTCGCTAGCTGGTAGAAAGACATCAACTCATGGTTCTTACTGTGAAATGTATGACATGAATACGAGACATCATTGAGTAAAGAGCAATCTGACTATGGGTTGATCAATACCGCGTTTACGGTGACGAGCGTGCTTGCACCGCTCCAAAGTGCAATGCATTCTAATTCTATTTTGGCCCTAAATATGCAGCTAGGATGTCATGGTAAGAAAGGGTAGTACTTAACAAACATGAACAGGTTTACATCATGAAAGTCAGAGCAAAATTAAACAACCCCAAGCAACTATTCTCCGTGTGTGAGGAAATCGTTTCAAGACAATACTTTCTCCATTGGTTCAGTTATAGGCACCCCATTTTATTCTTACTTTCTCCCCCGTTTCTTTTCCCGTTTTTTTTGGTCGTTTATCTTATTCCAAAGGCGTCGGAAGGATGGGTAGGTTCAAGGTCGAGCAAACTTCAAAGGTCGTGCAAACTGCTGGTGCGTATAAGATACAAATTAGTTTTCCCCTGCATGACTCGTTGCATATGACATTGTTCAACCTTCAAGACGAGTCAGGAATAACCGCATTATATGAATTTATAACCTCATCATGATACAGTCCATTGGGGGAACTGTCTTGTATTACAGCATGGCGTCCAGACGGCTACATGTTGTCATCATTTTATATGCTTGATATGCAAGATTATTGCTTCCAAAATAATCTCTAAAAATTGAGACATGTTTAGGACTGAACAAATTATGCAAAATTATATAAATCGATAAGACTGATCTGACAATCTGTGGTGTATTAATGTCAAATTAACATACAAAATATTGGCATACATCGATCATAATACATCAGACGACTGTTTTATAAGCTTGAGAAGTGATGAAAGTCAAAAGAAATTAAAGAACGACTACTCTTAAAATAACTGCTAACAATTGATGCAATTTTTCATCTTTTAATTTCTAAAATGGTTATTCCCGTGGTTTGCAACCCCCTCTGCACTCTATCCAACATTGAACCGAATGTAATAAATGTTACATGAATAAAAAAAAAATGGATGGGTAATCAGACCTTTCAGCAAACATGTGACCAACTAAAGGTAGAAGGGTGTTAAGGCGAACAGAGTTTGAGAAATCGACTGTGAAAGTAGTGGTCGATGAAAACGAAAGTGTGCGATGGCAGATGCCAAGCCAAGCCAAGCCAAGCATTTCATCCATGCAGTATTCCCAGGTTGCGATGTACATGCATATATAGATCTAGAGCCTGATGTTTTATTTCTCGCGCGCTTCTCGAATCCTTCACTCAGATCGGAATGTTACAAGAAAAAAACAAAAATTTTCTTACGTGCAGACATTAATTGTAAGTTGCAATATTAATTTTTTTGTGAATGAGAATGCTCAAGTATTTTCTGGATGAATGCATTTTCAAACTGGATAGTCATGACGTATTTGCTTTCCAGCAGTTTGCACAAGCGTTGAAGCACTAGTATGATGTATAAACAGTGCACATGACCTTCTGCTACAGTTAGCGCAAGCGAACTATCGCAATAGTGAAAGTTTGGAGTTGTTTGTTGCTTTGTAATTCCTAGCAAATACATTAGCCGTACCTCATACACAATAAAAATATGAATTTTCTAAGTATATTCAGTGTATTAATATGCAAATTTATTGATACAGAGTATGCAATTAGTATAAATAGGTTTTCATTAGTCACAGTATATGTTCGGTAAAATGATTATAAATTGACCCCGGTGGGACTCGAACCCACAGTCTTCAGCTCCGGAGGCTGACGCCTTATCCATTAGGCCACAGGGCCAAGACAGGCAGGGAAGATACTTTTATAAGCTTAAAGGAAAATCGGGCTGCCCTAGTTTGATAAGAGTCTAAAAAACACTTATCTATTAATCTACTAATCTCTTCTTTTAAATGATATGTTTAAATAAGGAAACTATGGAAATGATACAGTCGTTAGTTATTGTTCATTTTAACAATGACAGAGAGGTCAGCATTAATCATCTTAAAAAGTTACCCCTTGTGGTAATAGAACAGCAGTTCAATTTAAGAACCACATTGTGGCGCCATATTGAAAACAAATTTCGGTGCACGCCTGTTGTGTTGGGATTACGACAGATGGAAGACACTATGTCCGGAAACACGATGTCATCTGAAGAGATCATGGAGAGATTTATGCGTTTGCGCTCAGCTTGGAGCAAACTGTTTGCCGTCAGAGCTTTCATCTCCCTCGCCAATGCCTGTAATCAGGTAAGATTACACTGCGGAAAATAATGGCAAAATCATACGGAAACACAACCAGGCCATGGTCTTGTACCTATACTCAAGCACTGTGTTGTTCGTTCTTTGTTTCATGCGGAATACAAGACTGTCGATGTGTTATTATACTCCAGAAGCTGGACCATCATCAGTGGCGCAGCATCCGGGGGGGGGGGGGGGGGGGGGGGGGGGGGGGGGTTTACCCCCCCCCCCAATATTTTCAGGGTGCCCTTTTTTCTTTTACCCCTTTTTTTGTAATAACACGAATACAAACCTCATCCGCGTCGGACGTCACGATCGTGACTAGCCGAGATCTTCCAAGTGCCCACTTCACCGAATGTTGTTTCTAAGCAAAGTAAGATAGCGTCCAACTTAGCGGCGGTTGTTTTATTTCAACCCGTTGCCACGTACGCGTACTAGGATCAGAGTTTCGGACTCCCCACTAAAAACTCTGGTGCCCACTGTTCCCCCACTGAAAACGCTGGTGCTCCTGTGCCCCACTAAAACTGCTGGTGTCCCCCTGTGCCCCCACTAAAAATGCTGGTGCCCCCTGTGCCCCTACTAAAAACGCTGGTGCCCCCGTGCCCCCACTAAAAACGCTGGTGCCCCCTGTGCCCCCACTAAAAACGCTGGTGCCACCTGTGCCCCCGCTAAAAACGCTGGTGTCCCCCTGTGCCCCCACTAAAAACGCTGGTGCCCCCTGTGCCCCCACTAAAAACGCTGGTGTCCCACTGTGCCCCCACTAAAAACGCTGGTGCCCCCTGTGCCCCCACTAAAAACGCTGGTGCCCCTGTGCCCCCACTGAAAACGATGGTGCCCACTGTGCCCCAACTGAAAACGCTGGTGCCCACTGTGCCCCTACTAAAAAACGTTGTATGTGTGCAATAGCACAGTGCCCCCAATAGTACAGTGCCCCTATCACTCAGCAAACTCTCGTGCATGGTACCCGCTTCACTGTGTATTGAGATATCACATTAAAGAAAAGGGAATCAGACCATAAGTCATGT
This sequence comes from Mediaster aequalis, assembly GCA_032356045.1. Classification (NCBI taxonomy): domain Eukaryota; kingdom Metazoa; phylum Echinodermata; class Asteroidea; order Valvatida; family Goniasteridae; genus Mediaster; species Mediaster aequalis. The sequence goes on along the minus strand of JAULKO010000111.1, from coordinate 996,170 downwards.
TTTATGCATTATGCATATGACCTTTGGCTTGTGTTTAGCTCATGACAGGTGTTTTTTTTACATGGTTCCACAATATTGACCCCAGAAAAGAAGGAAATATATTTGACTTTGAAGTTGTTTGGGGTTTGTACTGTTTAATAATAGATTTAGGTCTAGACATCCGATTCCCCTATCACTTTTAGGCCTACAAATATTTACAGCCATCACAAGAAAAATCCGTTTTTACTATGGGGAGTTGCCTATCCTTATATGAGAAACATGCATAAGGCTACGGTCATCCTAGCTACGATTTGATTAGTCTTGATTTCGATCCTCTGTATATGCTTTTTTTAATATCGGGCATGGTACTGCATATACAGAGTCTCGAGTTCGATACAATTGAAAACGGGTAATTTAAGGATCACCGATCATTTTCCCAATTTTGACGGTAAATTACTCATTCCAAACTTTCCTTCCGTCCCCAGAAAGTCTACAGCACATACCTTACGACCT
>JAULKO010000111.1:886201-897159 GCA_032356045.1 Mediaster aequalis | reverse complement strand
AGGCAGGAGACTCCTCATCAAATCACAGTGCACACCTTTAACAGGTCCTTAACTGAATATGTACCTAGGGATGATGTCACAACATTACACACAATTCTCAGCAGGGAGCTGTCCCTTTAAAGCTCATCTGTCTGATGCCTTTATGGCAGTGATGGAGTATGCAGATGGCCTTAAGGTCACACCTCACGAGAATTCGGGCAGACCAGATTAAGAAGAAAATTGTACACAAACACAAAACACCTGAACACACCTTTGGCAGAGTTAGCTACACAAACAGGACCAATATGCCTGACCTCCAGCCGCCTTGAGAGTGAATGAGACACATGAGAGGGGGAAGGGGCGACAGATGCCTAGACACATAGATACAGAGATGGACTGACAGATGGATCAAGATACAGAGTGATAATAGATAAATGGGGGGGGGGAGGGGACGGAAATGGGGGAGGGGAGGCTGTGACAGATGTACATACATATAGGAAAACAGATGGACACAAAGAGATACAGGGAACGACAAAAAGATAGAGATGGACTAAAGTGGTTAAACAAAATTTGCAGCAATGGACAAGCAGAGCTACATGTTGACAGACCCTGGGACAAACATAGAGGTAGACACAGTTAGAAACCAATTAAGAAGACAAACTAAGCTAGTAATGTATATACAGACTAAACTCATAGAAGAAACTCGGAACTATAATTGAAGTGAAAACGGTAGTTAGATGAGTAGAAACCATCCCGTTCTTGGACATTCTAACAAACTTTTTTGGCTAAATCATGTAAAAAATATGGAAGTTCTGTATCCTTTAGTTAGGTCTCAAATTTAGGTTGATATGAAATCACACACCCCACAAAAAGCGAACATGAACAAAAATCTGAAGGCTTGTGTGCAGCTATCTAAAATCTTGGACATGGACTTGTTTTGAACCCCAAGATTAAATTTTTTTTCCAGTTTGCAGATGTGCCCTGTTGGGGGAAAAACCAAACAAGGTGCACCGTCTGACATCTCAGGATTGTTTCTCCATGTTTTTCACAACGTCCAATCAGACGACCAAGTGCCTTTAAAACAGCCGGGGTAAACATTTATCGGGCTTGACATGTGCTGCCCGCGAGTCTGAAAGCGCGCAGGTGAAGGGAACATTCCTGGGTGCCGTGGCGAAGGTAGTAAAAAAAGGCCGCCTCCTCTTACCGCAGATGAAGCAATGTTTGTGTCTCTTAGACTGACTTGTCACATGACGGTTTACTTTGGTAGGGAAAGCTTTGTTGAACCGAGGAAAGAGCAGTGTCAAATGGGACTCACTAATTGCCTCGACTCTGTCTTCGGTTTCGGGGGGATAAAGTCGGGAGTGATGGTTTGCGCTGCTCCAGTCAAATGCCGAATTCACACCCGTATATACCCTCTGCCACTTCCGCGACCTCCCCCTTTTCATCTCCACTCTGGGTAGTTGGCATCAGACGTGTATACAGACAATCTCTCGGTGTGCCTTTGCTCACCAACAGCGCAGTGTTCATCAAGATTGGGATTTGGGGATTTAGAAGTCGGGTCAAATGTGTGTCTCACGTCTAACAGGCATGTGTGGGGGCCGGTTTACCTTGTTGAATTCACACCAAATGCCTCCCTTTAGACTTCACCGCTCATTCCAATCTATGTAATTTGGATGAGAGACTTGTGTAAACATTTGAGGTCTCTGTCACCTTCCCTCTCCCCCCCTCCAAACAGGAGGTCGGCACAGCACTCAAGGAGAGAGATTTGTGCATGTTGGTTCAGGGTTTCTCCTCTGAGTTGTGGGATCAGGGAGATGTGTTTTTGTCATTCTTGCGCTAAGGCCGATTCCACAATCTGGGGGAAAACAGTAAACACCTCAATGGGGGTTTCGGGGACACTTGTGCCCTCTCTGACAGACCGGATTCCGCGGTCCGGAGTGTCTGTTTGTTTCATGTGCTGTTTGTTTTGGAAAGTGAGAACTTGTTACAAGGGGAACTTTGTTGTTTTTAGCCTCCGCTCATGGACGGATTGCTCGATGTGCTTGGCTTTTGAAGTGTCTGCTTCAACCCCTGTAACACCGCTGTTTAGTCATGGAAATCATGAATATGTGCCTTGGAATGTCTGTCAGCTAATTTCCAGGCCTCAAATTGTCAGGAAGATTAGGATAACCTGAATGTTTGAGACATATTGGTTTAGATTGGTTGCCAAAATTGCAGCCATTTTGAATGATAAACTTCATAGTAGACAGTAGTCAACCATATCCATATTCCTTTTTTTTGAGTGAAATTTTGTCTGCTCCCCAGCAAAAGTCCCGCTGGAGACACTATCCTACCACCACCACCAGAACAAAATATAATGAAAGAAATACAAACATAAAATGAAATAAACTGAAAATTTAATGACCAAAACATTGAGAATACATAAGTAAATACAATAAAGCAGAAATGAATTGAAGTTATATAAGAAAATACAAGCAACTATTGAATACGGAATGCAGTGTCTGTTTTCCATAATCAGTTAACTGGGTTATGAATGAAGCACTCTTTAAGTAGAAGTACTGGAGCATTCATAAATACCTAAATATCCGTATACTAGTGGCAGTACCACCTGCACGTGTCAAATTGTTTGGGGTTGATCAGTCATCCCTGTGCTGTGGTGCTCTGTTGACAATAAGCTGTTGGGCACGACCCGTGATGGGTTGTCAGCCGGCATTAATTATTTCACAGACCGGTGACTAATTGTAATCACCCAAGTAAATTTATCTATCAATCTCAGTTTAAGGACTTCATATGTTCTTTCCCTCTCCTCCCTCAGTGTTTTCTGGGTTTTTTGGTTTTTTTTGGCTGCAGTGTTTTTTGTTTAATTCGAAATACATAATCTAATGAAGAAATGTCAGTGACGGATTTTTAGATTGTTTTTAGGTGTGAAGCACAGGGAGAATTTTCGTCACATTTAGTTTCAGACTCTTGTGAATTGTCATGATTTGTTTTCTTCCTTTGAACACACTACTAGTAAATGCTTTGGAACTTAGCCATTAACTGACACGTTCTCTTTTAAATATTTAGGTTACAAGGTGGAACTTATTTTGTTCAAAATGACTGTTGCGCACCTTTGCTTTGAAGAATTAATTTAAGTTGAATACTTGGTTTGAAGATTGAAATGCTGAACTTACAGATTAGAGTCAGACAAAGCTTGCTAAATTTGCGGTTGTTTTACCATACCTGGAAGTCTCCTGCCACTTGTTAGAGCCTGTGGACTTGAGTTACGTAAACTTGTAAGGCATTTTGGAGAGTTCAGAAAATGATTCAGCTGAAAATTCTGGTAGATCTTATGTTACTCTGAAACTCAAATTATGTAGATTTTTAGAATTGAAATATCTCCAGATATGTTTCCTTGTACTTTCAGGTTTACGATTGTCAGTTCAAGTCACAGTGTTGGATGGAAGTTACAGGTTTTATTTGTACCTCAAACATGTGTAATTTTGCTCCATAAACCCACATTGACATCGAAGGAGAAACGTTAACAGGTCTTAGCAAGGCAGAATGACTTTAAATTGAAAGCGTCGTTTAACCCACTTCTGACAATCTCACTTGCAAGCACGGAAAGGTGCGCGAGGAGTGCGCGTGTCTGGTCGGGTGATGTCCTCCTTTTGTGCATATTTGCTGAGTTTGGTGTGACTGGCCTGGCTTTGACGTCCGCTGTGTATGTTGCTCTTGCATGGCTTCACTGCATCAGGGCTGCACCTGTCTGCGCTGCCATCCCATCACCCAGGCTCCAGTCGGGTGGAATCTTCATTATTTCCCTCCATTTCTCCACAGGAATAACATCATCGATTCGCAAAGGGGGGGGGGGGGGCACGGAAGGACGGTAGCACGCTGGCGCATTGTCGTCGTCCTAATTTAACACCCGACAGTGTAGGGAGTGATGTTTGCACGTGGATTATTGGACCTAGCGTAGGTCAGGCAGCCCTGCTTCCGAAACCAAAAGACCTCATTTTTCCTGCTGAGGCCTCTCGCTGTGTTTATTGGGGGTGTGTTCATGCAGGAGCTGGTGAAATTTAATATCGGTTTGTATATACACACAGAAAACACCTGTCTTTAATTAATTTGGTTCGGTGGAGCTGGCTCAGTCAAAACAAACTTTACCTGGTGTGGTTGTCATCATGATGACATCATAGTCTGGTCCGCCCAATAAGAATGGACAAACCTGAAATCATAAAACCTTAAAACCAAGTGATACTGTTCGTGTATTGGCGCAGAGCAGTACATAGTCATTTGAGGCAGCAAACGCAGGGGAGAGATCTGTGATTGTAAGAAAAGGGAGGGGCACATGTCAACAAAGGGAGGGCCTAATGTGGATTATTAGGGTGTGAGTCTGTAGGGTTATGCATGGGTCCATTCGACTCCGGTTGTAAGAAGCATTCTGGAAAGCACACAGTGTCTTTTCAGCTGGGGGGGGGGGGGGGGGGGCGTGGAAAGTATACCACTTGGGAACTTGAGCCTGCATACTTTCTTAGAGATTTGAATGATTAGGGATGGGGTGGGTGGAATGGGTTGGGGGTTCACATACCCAGTGTCACCTGCACTGGATGATTAGGGATGGGGTGGGTGGAATGGGTTGGGGGTTCACATCCCCAGTGTCACCTGCACTGGATGATTAGGGGTTGGGGATGCGTGGAATGGGTTGGGGGTTCACATCCCCAATGTCACCTGCAGTGAATGATTAGGGGTTGGGGATGCGTGAAATGGGTTGGGGGTTCACATCCCCAATGATTAGGATGATTAGGGGTTGGGGACATGTGGAATGGGTTGGGGGTTCACATCCCTAGTGCCACCTGCAATGAGTGATCAGGGGTTGGGGACGGGTGGAATGGGTTGGGGGGGTGCACATCCCCAATGCCATCTGCAATGAATCATTGGGGGGCTGGGGATGTCTTGGAATGTGTTGAGGTACATAATCACCTGCCATATTTATGCTTTTAGTCCCGTAGAAACTGTGATACTACTTAGAGGATTCCAGTAGATGCTCTGGAAAATCCCCCCCACACATCATTCATTGGATAAGACGAGTTCACTGAAGGGGGAGGGGTTTGGGTTTGGGTTGCAGAACAGGGATCTTGTTGAATCGTTCATGCCCAGGTCAGTGGAAGGCTCTTTCTTAGAAGTTTTCATTTTCAGTGAAGTCATTTTGTGGAGCGCAGCTTTTCAGTGGGAGGGGCGAGGGGAAAGGAGGTGGGGCATATGTCTTTCTATTGCTATACCACTGTTGATGCGTAGGGTCATGGATGGACTCTCAGTTGATGGGTTATTAGGTTGACCCTTGGAATCTTGGTGGTCAAGTTGGACATATAACATGTATAACACCCACCCCCCCCAATAATTATATAATGGTTCGAATAATCAAATCCTTATTTTATGATAAGTGGTTGAAACATTCATGGATTGGTTTTTTTTTCATGCCGTATTGTACAGTTGTGTCTTTTGACTACAAATTGTTCACACAAAGCAACTTTTTCCCCCGGTGTGTCAAGAAATGTAGCAGAAATGTGAACGACCGATCCCATATGCTCCTACAGTTGATTTGATCATCATAGAGCCAAGCTTTGCTCTGTGATTTGACGTTGTAGGCGTCTGTCTGCTGTCTTCCTGTTCGCCAGCCAGTTTCAGATCTAGATTCAGTTTTCGAATTTCTCCATTGTTAAATCCATTCCCTCGAGTGAAATTCATCAGTTCTCTCAGCCAGGCTGAAAGGAAAACCTTCAAACGTAAAAGTGCACAGAACTTTGTTGCCCGGACTCTGCAGGCATTGACACACTTGCACGCTGCCTCGAGTCCGCGTACGTCTTGCCGTGTATTGAGCGCGTTGATGTACCGCATGATGGCCCCGATGGGCCCGGGAGGGTTCGGAGGGCGAGGCGCCGGCGGCACGGTGTCGCGTTTCCTGGCATCGAACGACAAAAAAATCCATACTTTGCGACTGCAAAACCATACCATACCTACAAAAAAAACCGAGCAAAGATTCTCATGGCAGCTTTGCTTTTGTTTGTATGGAAAGAGATAATATATGGCGAGTTTTTTTTATTTTTTAGAAAGAGATATTGGAGTACACACCGTTTGTGAAGATGGATTTGTAGATAACAGAACTTGATTTATAAGGATGGACCCACTTTCGAGATTGAGGTCCGTTCTCATATATTGTTGGACATATAGAAAGGAAAAACGTAGTTAAAGGTTCATTTTGTGTGTTCTTTCTTAATGACGGTTATTATTGGGGGAAAAAAAGGATTAGTGCTCTCGGGTAATTTTTATTTTTTAAAGTTGTTTTGGTAGCCCCAAAAGCTGGATAGATGCCACGACCCGTATACAAGCCCAAAATTGATTTCATGGCCTCGTCCCCATTGCCCAATTCTATACAAAGTTGGTTTCAATTTGTCAAGTTCTGTTTGTTCCCAAGAATTTGTTTTTAATATCCATTATGTTTTGTTCGAAATTTGGCTTCCCCAGAATGTACTTTGTGTTTCCGGGCTGTTGGAATCATTGTTCACGTTTCTTAGGACGAATACAATATTCGTATTGCGTTGGGATGAATTAATTGGAGTAGAAAAAGATAAGAAAATTCATGAAACATGTGAACAGTTAAGTGAACGAAAAGATTCCGCGAATTATGCACATCTGTGCCCTGACAGAATAATCTTGGAAATGGAAGGACGGCGTGTAAATTATGTTCAGATGTATGATCATGTTTTTGAATCAGTGTAATTTTTTCTCGTAAAACTAAAATCAGTGTTGAATAATGAGAGAATATTGACCCGGATCTAATGGTTTATCTGAAATGATTCCATTAGTGTGTCGATGCACAAATACGATGTTCATGCCATACGCTGTTACGGTGTGCTTTGCGCACAAGTCACCACGCCAAATATTGATCTGCAATGAATAGGAGAGATGTACTAAATAGGCAGTCCTAATCCAATTATGGGGATACGCACGACAATAACACTCAAAATGAGCCTCGCCAAGAAAGATATGATTCCCTAGCAAATTCCCTCATCTCCCCAAACGAACCCAATGACGTTGAGAGACAGTGGACGGGCAGCGGGCGAGCCGGTCCAAGGGGGAAACGGCATTGTTCGCCGGCTGAAAAGAAGCTTCAATTTACGGTGGAGGATAAAAGTCAAGTTGCGGAACAAATGTGTACAGCCATCTCCTCGCGTGCGCGCGAGCTTCAACGTATGACGTTAACGGACTATTCAGCGGTAAATATTACTTTTACCGCTTTCAGATTTCCACTCCACCGAAAGAGAGAGAATTTGTCTTTCTTCTCTTTGCTCCTTCTGGAAAGCTTGTCATCCCAAGTGTATGCGAATCAATTTGCGTCGGATGCCATTTAAGAGAGTTTGCTCCACCGAAGAAAGAAAAAGATTGTCATTTCTTGGGACGCCAAACAATGGATTTCCATTGGGAGCATTTGGATGGTAATATTCCCCCGTGATGGTTTATCTAAGCGCATATTCCATGTCATAATTGTTGTTCCGAACAATCCACGTCCAAAGATTGCTCTTTGTTAACGTGGGGGAACGGCTTGGCGATGGTTGTGTCTGACATTGTCAGTTGAATGATTCCCAGATGGTTTAAAGATCGAGTGATGCCGAGACGGTCTACTTGAAAGTTGATTTGCCCACTGCTGGACAATCAACAGAATCGATGTATAACAAAAATATTACAAGACTCTAAGAATACATCGTCCACAGCCCGTTCAAAAATGTTAACATAAACGAGCTAAAATAACGAAAAGATGAAATGCCAATATATCATGCTATGTAGAAACAAAAATAAATGGTAAAAGGAAACAAATACAATAGGAAAAAATGGATAAATCAGATCATTTTATTTTACAGTGGCCGTTAGGCCATTATGTTTTTGGACAGGGCGCCACACCAAACTGAAAAGGGCTGTTATACCACGGAGGTAGGAAACAACCTGTCACCATGTCAACATGTTTCTCAATCTGCAGCAGTGTACAGAGAGTGCAGGTGCTGGGCATTGCTATTTCTTATAGTACTTATTTGTAAATTAAATAAAATTAAATCAAATGAAATAAAATAATATACTGCTACAAACTGCTTGCCAACTGGAATGATCGACCCGAAATATATAAATGCTAGCAGTTAGGAGGGCCTGACGTTGTGATCCCAGACGCTTGTGATCTCAAACGCTAAAATTAAACGTATTTAATCTTGAGACATTGTTAGTTGTTATATATGAGATTTTAGGGCCCAATCACGTCGTTTGTCTTTGTGCCGGATTATGTGTCTCACAAGAGTTGCTTGTTTGTTTGTCGTTTGTCTGTTTGTCTGTCTTGGGCTTCACGCTGTCGGTTAGTTATTCTATGTCTGTCCGTCTTGTGTTTGTATGGTGATGGCATGGGTTGTCTTGAGTGTTGTTTAAAAAACAAATTGGGGGGGGGGGGGTCTAGAAAGTTATATGTTTCTGTCCCATTGGCTTTACATCATAACTAAATAAAATATTTTCAAATATTCAGCTCTTATTTTTATATTTATATTCTTTAATCTAATTTGCTGATATTCTCTTCATTCTTAATGTAATTTTAAAAAAAATATCCAATTTGTTTGTTTTTAGTCATTTATAAAGACGTTGCCCATTGAAAACCATGTCTGCATGTGGTGACTACGTGTAGTCATGTATGAGCTGTCGTTTTCTGAGAAGGATTGCACATTGTTATTGCGGTGTTTGTCTGGAGCGTCTGTGGCCATAATAAGGTGGGAATCTAACACACGACCAATCAATTGAATGTTACTTTGCCAACGTCGTACATGCATCTATAAAAATGATTCGTCAAATCCCACCCCCTTTTTAAAGAACTCATTGCAGTTGTGCCTCATCGCGTGAAATCATTGTGGCTGAGAATGAATTCGAACCCGCGATCTCCTGCTTACTAGTACGGATGCCTTGCACGAAAGATCTGATTCCGTTACTCAGCGTTTTTGTTTTCCATTCTCCTAATTCTGCACAAGTCCCTCAAGAAAATAATCATCATTAAAGCCTTGCCAAGGAATCCTCTACCTCTATCAGCGGTCAGCGGATCACAGTAGCGTCATTACTCCCCCAAAACACTGCAATCTCCCTGATGATACGATAAGTAATTTCACTGATTCGTTTCTCCTTCGTAATCGAGAAGCACGGCCGCCGTGTTTTTATAGGCTTTATTCACCGGGTACACACATTGTCTCACGGATTACGGGCCTCGGTAACCGAGTCCACGTAGATGACGGACCGATGGCATTTTGATCGAGTAACGCGATCTTTTGGAAGCAAAGCTGTCATGTCGACGTAATCCCAACCTTTTCCTACCATTCTCTTAAATTAATGAATCATGAGAGAGCAGTCAAAAGCAATGGGTGGAAAACGGAGATATCGCAAATGAAGAAGACGAAGATGCGTGCATTTTTCAGGGAAAATTGCGGGCCCCACTATCCATGATTAAATTCATGTCATCGGCGGCCGAGTCGACCCGGCGCGGTCGGGGACGCGCGGGGGTAGAGCGACGCGGCGCCCGGTCCTGTCCACGCTAAGAAGTAATGCGCACCCTACCCCCACTGCGCTGTCAGCAACGGGCTTACTCGGACGAGCACCGGCCCAACGTCATGCCTGTGCCGCTTCCTGGCCTTCAAAAGCATTGATACTTATTCACTTATATTGTTAAAGCAACATTTTGGCTCCAACTCTCGTCTACAGTTGACGGCAAGCTCATTGTGGCAGCTGCGGTGCAATGGTGTTTGTGGAAATGTCAACAATTTTCCACCCCCCCCATAAAAAAACTGCAACTTACACTGTTATTACATAAACACGAAAAACAGGACAGTTGTGTATTGGAATCTAACAGCAGAAGTAAAATTTGCAGCAACAGCTGAATTAAATAACATCTTTACATTTTTGGTACAAACAAAGTAAAAAAACAAACAAACAACAAGGTCATTTTCACTAAGTCAATTCAGCTCTGGCTTTTGGCATGTGACCGGCTTCAGTGACGTCACGGACGGTACCCTGTTGACGTGTAGCCACAATTTGGAGCCAGATAGCCAAGGGCTTATAATCATGAAGTCGGAGTCTGCAGTCGAAGTAGCCCGAGTTTCAGAAACGGTCCAAAGAACTTTGGTACCCTGCAGGATGTTGGTGGACGCATGAGGGACGTACAGTACGCCTTTAATTTACTTCCTATACTTCTAGACATGGAGTCGTACGCTAGATATCTGATGTTTCAACAGTCCTGATCCGCTCTGGTGCCACTCGCTTGATCCCCTCCCCTCTCCGTAAAACAAGGAGAAATTGATGAAATTAGTCGGCCTACTTTCCCTCCAAATTCTATTCGGCAATCTAAGTAGACCAGACAACTGTTATCTGTCCGCACTGGCCGGGTATCAAAACAGATTGTAATTTGCGTCTAGGATTTTAATGACACTTCGAAGTCGAACTCCGTATTCTGTGTGGATTTCTGTCAACAGTGTACTTGCAGTGCTTATAAGCATTGGTAAAACGTCTACCATGTACTTGTAGGCCTTCGCGGTTGTTGTCAGTCGTGCAAACTTAAGTCGATAGTCTTTATCTGCTTGAAAGGTGCACGTCGTCAGGTTTTTGCTTTATTCTGAGATGACGCAAATTAACAAGTTTAAAATATTGTGATTGACAAACCATTTTGTGAATGAGATGTCTGTAATTCTCCTAGACACTCACTGTTACCCATGTTAACAGTTTAAGCAGTGTTTACCATGTCAGGACTTAGCTTTGTGAGTTCTAGGTTTCTTAAAAATGGTTCTACCACGGTGTGTGTGTGTTGACCCTATACTGCATAGCACAACACAGGCAACAGCAGATTTAGGACTAAAGATGGCGGTTTGTTTTGTATACATTGGAGCTGCGGCTATTGTTTACCATGCATAATCCGCCATGTTTGGTCCAAC
>JAULKO010000111.1:821334-834542 GCA_032356045.1 Mediaster aequalis | reverse complement strand
ATTGTGGCCGCCTGTCCATTGTGGCCGCCTGTCCATTGTGGCCGCCTGTCCATTGTGGCCGCCTGTCCATTGTGGCCGCCTGTCTATTGTGGCTACCTGTCCACTGTGGCCACCTGTCCATTATGGCCACCTGTCCATTTTGGCCACCTGTCCATTGTGGTCACCTGTCCATTTTGGCCGTCTGACCATTTTGGCCGCCTGTCCATTGTGTCCACCTGTCCATTGTGGCTACCTGTCCACTGTGGCCACCTGTTCATTATGGCCACCTGTCCATTGCGGCTAAGTATCCATTAAGGCCACATATCCACGTACCATGGCCAATTATCATTGTGGCTACCTGTCCATCGCGGTCACCTGTCTATTGTGGCCACCTGTCCATTGTGGCCACCTGTCCATTGTGGCCACCTGTTCATTGCGATCATTGGGGCCGCCGATCCACCATGGCCAATTATCGTTGTGGCCACTTGTCCGCAATGACTTTATTGTTAAAAATCGAGTTTGATGTTATTGGAGTAATATCAAATATTGCAGTCTGTCCATTTCGTATATCTCAGGGCCGCGCTGTATACACAGGACACAACCAGTACGGGTAAATATCACGTAACGTATCATTCCCATGTCTTATCGGTCTTTGACCCGGTGTGATTAATTTTTTTAAAAGAAACATCTTCCTAGACCTCTTCCCAAATTAGTTGTCAGTAGCCTCCTCCTCGGCACAGAGGCAGAAGGGTAAGCCCGAGGGGCGCGACGGTAGTCAGTACCGGCCCGCTGCGGCGAGTTCGAGCTGGTATTAAGGTAGAGAGAAAGAATCGCCCACACCGGGCAAGTCTTGCTTTTGTTTTGGTTCGTGTATGCTGGGGATTGGGGGGAGGAGGACGGCCGGGTTAATGATCGAAGTTGCCACCGCTCTCGGTAGTCGTCGATCCCCCTGCCGGCGTGTGGCTCTGGGAATGAATATTTGCCTCTTATAGGTCAGTCAGGGCAGAGAGTCTGTGGTCTAAGTTGTCGACATGAGAAGACAGAACTCGGATAAACGGACAGAATAAAGGTTAGCAGACAGGGGAGAAGATTAGGCAGACAGAAAATGTAAGTTATGGGAACGAAGAGCGTGTCTTGATGGACAGAAATGTAAAAAGGTTGTTTGGGAGAAACAAAGAGACCAATTTATTTTGTGTTATTTTAAAAAAAATATTGATTTGGCCTTCGGCCGGGATAGCCCACGAAAGTCTTCCGGCTTATTTCCAGTGGGGGTCCGTTGGTAGAAGATGAAGAAGGAATTTACAGGTTTAGAGGTGGGGAGAAAACCCCAGAGAACAATTCTGGAGAAAACCCACGGAATCAGGTGGGGACTGACAAGCTCCACATGTTGGCCCCGGCCGGCATTCGAACCAGAGTCACAGCGATGGAAGGCCAGGAAAGTATATCGCTACGCCAACCTGATCCCAAGGTAAGACAGACAGACAGACATACAGTCAGGGACAAATACTCATGGTCATGCAGATGAGAGCAAATTCCGGAAAACCCCCCACAATTTAATTGATTGACGAAGACCATGTTACTATGGTTATCAGATCTGATTGATGCTGATGGCGTTAGTCTACTGAGAAGACTTTGAAGCGTGGACTGTCATGGAAATGGCAACCTTCCACGACTTTGCTTGTCCACCCACTCTGTCCGCCTGTCCTTCAACCTTTCTCCGTCCTCTGTTGTTCTTCTGCCCCACGGTTCCCTGCACGCCTCGGCCAATGAATTTCTCGCTCCTTTTGTTTAGTTCCCATGGTTTTTCTTCTTAACCTCTCTCAAATGACGTCACATCATACAGATTGCCAATTTGGAGTCAAATTTTGGTGACGCGCATCGGCTGTGCCGTATTTCGAACACATTTCGAGCAACACGCGCGTGTGTTTAGAACATTTTGCCCACTGCGCGCACACGCACCCGATGGCGTTGAACACGCAGTTGTCATTTCCCTACAAAGATGGCGTCCAATAAGAGAGGTCTTACATGACCAATCCACATTGCAGTTTGTAATAGGTTCGGTGTTTTTTTATTCTCTGTTGTGCCACTCCTACGTAAAGTTTTCTTAATTGTAAAACACAGGTTAATTTATAGCCTGGAAAATTAAACTGATGAAAATGGAGAGGGCTGGACATTGAGGAGAGGGTTGGAGTGAGGTGCGTACAAACCCCACATCTTTGGGTGTTTTTATACCCTCTTATCTCTCCCTTCTCCTCCGATGTCTCTTGTACGTTGGCCTATACCTTTGATCGTTCTTATACAGTTCAGTAATAAACGGGCTGCACCCAAATGGCAATTTTTGTTGGTGTATGACAAACAAATTAAAAAATAAAAGCAATACCACACTTGTGATTTTTTGTGTGCCTGTCTGAATTTTGATAAAACATGAAGACTGTCACATGCCGGCGCAGTTTACTCATTCCGTAGTTCCACACTCAGGCCCGCGCGCTAAGAGCGTTCTCTTGGTCGACCAACATGGACAAGCAGAAAATAATGCCTAGATAAAAGAAGAAGAAGAAGAAGAAGAAGCAGCAGCAGCTGCTGCTTCTTCTTCTTCTTCTTCTTTTTATCTAGGCGGCGGCGGCGGCGGCGGCGGCGGCGGCGGCGGCATCAGCAGCAGCAGCAGCAGCAGCAGCAGTAGCGGCAGCAGCAGCAGCACAAGCACCAGCAGCAATACTCTCATTTTTGAATTGTGATCAGACAAGTCACCTCTTGCGAGCAGATATGATTACAGGATTATTCATGTTAGTTTTTACACAGAATATACTTTATTATTATATGCCAACAAAAGATGAAATGTTTTTGACCGCATCTGGGAAGGGGCTGACATAACCAGAGGCTCAACTTCCAATTAATTCGTTCACCATCTATCTGTTTGTTGATTGTTTTGATTTGGCGCAGGTGAAAAACACATAATTAAAAAGTGTCTGTTGCGATGACTGCCATAATCATGTCATCATTATGTCTGTAAATTTAGGTGTACGTGGGCTCTTAAAAATCCATGGTTTCTACGACAAGCTCGGTTAATTGCAACTTTTGTAACCAAAACGTCAAGGAGAAAAACATCAGCGCATGGAAAGAGTAGAAGTTATCCAAAGGACGAATTCCGATTAAAAAAACGATTATTGTAGCATTCTTAATGTGGCTATACTGAATAATTGAGTTTAGTTTATTCAGAACAAAATCAACATCAAAGAATACACTGCACAGAAAAATACAAAGGATGAAAAAAAGTTGATTTCATTCAAGAAAGCCTCCAAAAGCCAAGTACATGTACATAGGCTTATTTCCATTGGGGGTCCCCTGTTGGAAACGTATACAAAGAATGGGACGAAAAGATCAGTTAATCATTTCAACTTTTGGGCATTTGTTTCCAAACAAAATATGAATTAAGAAATATACATTCCCCGATTACCTGTTAGCCTAATACATGAGGCTGGGAAATCACTTAAAGTTTAGAAAATGATTATTAAAATACTTCCATCATCATCATTATGGTGGTCATCTGAACCATTACTATCACATGCATCATCCCCACATGACAAGAAGACTGCCCTTCATAATTCTTCAACATCCAACTATACTTGTTAATTTCTGTATTTTATAGAGGCTTATAATGTGACATAATGGAACACGTTCATTTTTAACGGTGACAGGTCGATTTTTATTTTTGCCTTTGAGAGCACAATGTGCCCACTTTTCAGTAAA
The DNA here is from genome assembly GCA_032356045.1 of Mediaster aequalis. Classification (NCBI taxonomy): domain Eukaryota; kingdom Metazoa; phylum Echinodermata; class Asteroidea; order Valvatida; family Goniasteridae; genus Mediaster; species Mediaster aequalis. Next base: position 830,816 of record JAULKO010000111.1, on the reverse strand, counting down.
AATTTAAAATCTTGGCTGAAAATCGATTCCATGCAAAGTAGCCCCAAAAATCTGGCCCCAAATAAAACATGCATGCCAAACCACGAGCAAATCAACAACAGAAAAATATTTATGACAAACAACAGTTAAAAATGAACGTTTTATAGATAAATAAAATGGACTACAAAGATCGCATATTGTTTATATTTGTTCTACATTAGGCGTCGATTGGGCAATATAAGACATATGTACAAATTAAGGAAATCAAGATAATTCAAGAATGAACAATTAAATAACAGTTCTCATTTTCTCATTTAGAAATTCAGTTTTAAAAAATCCAGCTTGTTGTCAGTATATTGTTGGATTTTTAAAAAGATTTTCTTCATCTCGTCATGGATAACAACGGCTCCCAAAAGCCATGTGATTCCCTGCACATTTTTGAAGGCTAATTTTTTGCATGACGTCGTTCCCTACATAAGGGAACGTCAATTCTTGATTCGGCAGCGAGTGAAACTGTGGGCGGGGCTACGGGGCAGTGATTTTCAGGCCCCGACAGCCCGTCAAGTCAACGGGCCAATCGGATCCGAGTAGCTCCTATCCCTGGCCGACCAACCGAGGGCGCCCTACAACGTCACCGTTAAAGTTATCGTAGATAATGATCGGGCTGCACCAACACACCGCGTGTATGTATATATTAGTTTCTGTAACTGGACTCACCGCAATTCATCAAACCTGAAGGGCGCGCGCGACAGTAAGAACGTGATCTGGATTGGCTGTCGATGTTTAATTTCCCCCTGATTTGTGGGAGCAAATCTTGGAAGAATCTTGCTTTTTCCTCCAGGGCCAGGGAGCAGATTGACGGATAACCGGACCCTCGACCCCTCTGAGCCCATCTCCCGTGCGCTCGCGTCATATTCTTTGATGCCCTAAGATCACCTAATTATCAGAGATAGGCGTACACAAGTGTTGAGCAAACTTCATTGATATGCAAATGAGCCAGCGTCCAGCCGACAAATGACAACATTGGGAGGTCACGTGGTGTGAAACTGTACAAGTGGCTGGGCTACTATAGATAAAGAAGACAACGGACTTGTGAGGCGATTGTCAGTCCAACTGCCTATCAAGGTGGGACAGCTAAACTTCTTGCAAAAAAAGGGTTCACTTTCCTTCTTTGAATGGACGCAGAAAACCCAGTGTTTCTTCAGCCGGCGTAAGTTTACGGTCATCCGGCCGCAGCTTCACTGAGGAACCCTGGCCAAGCTAACTGATATCTGGCCGCCGCATTCTACGGGTGTTTGCACTGAAGCGCACACGAGTTTATAGTCAAGGGGGCCGTATTAATAACATCACAGCGACCTCAACTGTGAAAGGCAGGCGTGTGTGGGGATAACCTAATTCTTCAGCGGTTTTCTTCTGACTTGTCAGTGCGAGAGGCGCTTGAGTGTGACGTACTGACTGTGTATAAGCAAGCTGGGCAACTCGACTGTCAAACGACGGACGGGGTAGACATCAGGTGGCCGCGGAGCCATTACGTACCGGCGGCGACCGTGTCACGACAGCTTGAGACGACGGGGCTATCGTCGGATCAGACAGGCGTAGACATGACCGTAAGCTCCGCTAACGCCATGGAGGAGTCAAAGGTGAGCGCTCCGACTCAGCAACAACAGCAGCAGCAGCAGCAGCAGCAGCAACAACAGCAGCAGCCGCCGCAACAACACGAGACGGGGATCGTCGTCGGCGGGCAGGCAGTCGGCGGGCTCTACTGCCGTAAAGATCCGCCACCGCCCCCGTCCCGAAATGCCAAAGACACGGTGCAAATGGAGCAGTTCTCGGACAGTGAGATGGTGGACTCGGTGGACAAGGAAGAACCAGAACTGCAGGGTAAGGACACCGAAGATATCGAGCTTGTGTCCGAGAAGCAGGCCGACGCAGACGCAGACGCGTCGAGCGACGGCAAAAAGGCAAAATCGAGCTCAGTCAAGCCGCCGTACTCGTACATCGCTCTTATAACCATGTCCATTCTCCAGTCGCCCCAAAAGAGACTAACGCTCAGCGGTATTTGCGAGTTCATCATGAACAGGTTCCCGTACTACCGCGAGAAATTCCCAATATGGCAGAACAGCATACGACACAACCTGTCCCTCAATGACTGCTTCATCAAAATTCCACGGGAACCGGGGAACCCCGGCAAGGGGAACTACTGGACGCTGGACCCGGCCAGCGAAGACATGTTCGACAACGGGTCTTTTCTCCGGAGGAGGAAACGCTACAAGCGGCACCAGCCCGATCTGGGTATCAGTCTACGGGAACACTCGGCGTTCCTGGCCAGCAGCCCGTACGGACACCACATTAGTTACGGGCACCCCCATGCCATGTTGCCGTACCACTATGTGTCGCCACTCCCTCCCCCCGTGCCTCTGTCACTTACCACCTCGGCGGCTCACAGCCTACACAGCCAGGCGTTGAGCAATCTCATGTCCGCCGGCACCACGGCCGCACCAGTCCGGTCAGGCTTCAGCATCGAGAGCCTAATCGGTAACGGTGCCAGCACGAACACATCCAGTGTCAGTAGCAGTAGCATCAGCAGCAGCAGTAGCCTGAACTCCCCCGTCAACAGCTTGCTGGCATTCCGCCCGCCGACTAGCCTCCACTCGGCCCTCTCTCCCTTCATCACGGCCGGAGCGGCGAGTGCGTTTACTGCCCCCGTGCCTTCCTCCTTTGACCTAGAAAAGTACAGACAATGCTTGCAGTGCAATGGTTTAGCGGGAACAACATGCACTTGGCGCTGATCAAGGAACTCAAACTATACATAAATATATAAAGTATATCTATATATATTGAAACTATATTCGAACTCCGGGACAGAATTCGCCAGGTAAGCCATGTCAGATGTATTCCTGCACTACATTAAAACGGACTGAACTAGAAAAAGCCACTTGGTTTTTTGTGATACACAAACACTAAGTGTCAGGCACTACCTCTGGTCCAAGTTTGAGCTCTCTAAAGTCAATTCCCGTGAACAAGCCTCGTGCCGCGATAGCGCCTCGACCGAGAAGCAGAGCGGATCGTGGCGGGTGTTTGGACGCGTGGAGACCGCAGGGTGATAGCGGAAGACACGGTAGATTCATCCGTTTAATCGTCATCTCCGGCCCGGCGTGGGTGAGCTCACAGCCCACGAGCCTACTACACAGTGAGTGCGACTCGCCGAGCGCGATGAAAACTGAACAGAAAGCTCCCTTGCTCGTGGACAAATAAACTTGTAGTTCTTTTTCTCCTTTTTTTGGGTTTTTGATTGTTGGCTGAATGTGAAACTGCGTTTACGAGGGACGATGTTCCAGGCAGTATGATGGCAAGACGACGCAAGCTGGTTAAATCCGCGTAAGTCTAAAGCTGCATTCTGCCTTTTAACAAACATAACAAAGAAAACAGACAAAGAAGACTAGATTAAATTAGCTTTGGTGTGAACGTATCTTTATAATCAGTAGATGGAAATATTGTAGAGTTGTTTGTCCACAGAATGCACACACAATATCATGCAAGAATCCATTGACCAGTAGTTGTATTATGTAATGCAGTGTCCGAATGCCAAGTCTGAACTGTTAGTATACTGTCGCCGCGGTTGTGTGATGTTGACATAGATATGGCACTATTCACGTGTATTTTCTTTTGTACTTTTATTTCTTTTTCTGTTCGGAAGAAAGATACATCCAAACGGTGTGTGCACTCTGGTCAGGCACTGACAATTCTCCGCACGTATTAAAACGTAAGAAATACAATTATCTGAAAAATCATAGTGAATTTGACAAACTGAAGTGAACGGGACAAGGCTCCGTAACCGTGTTCTTCTGAATCATAAATTACCAACCACGTCCGTCTCTTTTAGTACATGCATGCCACGGCATATTCTGTCTTCTGTGTTTAATTTCATTGGCAAGTTGACGCTTGAGAAATTGCTACTTTATCTAATTGCTCTAACAAAATGTGTCCATTTATTTTTGCGTTTTACAAAAGGAAACTATTTATTAACTAAGTGTTGTCAGATGCGTATTTTTTTAATCGACACAGAACAAAATTTGTTGGATTAACTCTAAAATTGTTTCTCTGAACGTTTCCGAAAACCAATTACCCTTGTGTTGTATTTCAAGCACAATACTGGCGTTTGACTCGCAGTTGATCAAAGTATTTTCATAATTCCTTATAACCAACCTTTTTCAGATATGAATAGAATTATTTTTTATTGTGAACATAACTGAATTGAAGGAAGAACGCTTGATTTCAAACAAGTGTCGGTTGTTCAATTCGAACGTCAACAATTCTCAAACGAAATCATCGTTATTTCTCGAAGTGGCATTTTAGGTATAACGTATACTTCATGAACTGAAAAACCCAAAGAGCCCTGTAAATGTATTCATATATCTGCTCTGGCTGAACTGCATTCCTTTGAAACCACAATACCAGACTACTATAAGACCTATCTAATGAAACCATTCTGGGTTTTTTTTTTTACAGCCAATGGCAGTGTAAAGCCATAGCTTTTAGCCATGCAAGAATTATGAAACAGCAATTTTAATAGGTGCTTTTGATCCTTATTATTATTATCATTACTGAGGCATTTACAGCCGCCCCCTTTTGAGTAGCCGCTAGGCAGACCCCGGTTGGCCGCCGGTCCCGCCCCCTTCAGAGGCAAGAAGAAGAAAAAAAAGAAGAAATTGGGTGTCTTGAGTTTCATATTACATGTACAAACTACTATAGAGCGGGCGCAACGAGTGCTGTGCCGTATAGCCCCTGGCCCACACGGGGCTATGTGGCACGGCGAGGGGTAGAGAGTTCCTTGTTATGAGATCGCCCGCATTCGCAGGTGTTCTTCATTCGTTGGCAACGCGATCACGACGCAATCCGAGCCAGAATTCGTACGGAAACAATAACCCGTGCACGCCCGTATTAATATTTTCTCGACACCTGAACGGCTAATAGTTTTTCCCCAGTCACTCTGGTAGATCTATTGCACCCTTCTGCGTAATGTCCAAGGGGGGATCTATATCCGGCACCCCCAGCAGTATTATACAGACCATTTAGCTCTTTTTAATTTATGACCCGAATGATGAAAAGAAGCTATTTTGAAAAAGAAAATCGTTGACAGACTATCTCGTTGGTTTTGGCATGGGACGAACGTGGATTTTTAGATTTAGCGCAGATTTCATTGTGCACGTTGATGGAGTGATTTTTGTCAGTTATAACAAGCGTGAGTCTTGTATTTTTTTGGTTTAATGTTACTTTCAAATTGGGCTGTAACTTCCGGTAAATTTGCGTGTATTTCACAAACAAAGTGGCCTAACTTGTGGAGGTCAAGGTTTCTAGAATTCTGTTTTATGTTCCAGGATGCTGGGCCGGCGGTGGGTCAGTGTGTAAGATATTGTGCAATTATGTGATAAACTAAAATTAAGATTGTTGGCCATGTATATGATAACATGATGGTTGTGAAACGTTATACAAGAATTTGTATGGAAAAAAATAAGAAAAACGGGGGCTCTTAAGTCTCCGATATGTGGAAAAAAATCGAGTCGCATTTTTTGTCTTTTATCGGCTACGTTAGGTCTCTTTCGAGTCTGAAAGTTCAAACTTTAGATGCAGTTTTGTAATTTTCTGTTTAATCTAAAACTGGACTTGAAATGAAACCGGCTAACATGGGACGCAACTGCGGGAAGACAACGTTGCGATTGACAAAACAAGTTCCATCTGGACTTGTTACTTACATTTTTGGGCAAAAAGCATTGCAACTTTTTCACGCGTGTGAAGGAAAATGTAGAATTTTTTTTTACGGCAATTGTTCTTCGGGGGAAAGTTAAGTACTTGCTTTTAGTAATTTGTTTTTTTCCGTGAAGCATTGTTTCCGTGACTCGCCTTCAAATCGGATGTGAAAATGGTTGACTGTAGTCGAAGCTGCCTTTATCCCGGCAAGAGCGTGGATGCCGACAACCGCTGATACCCAACTCCGAAAATCGCTAGACAGTCCACAGTTACCTACACAGTTGACATCGCAATCTTGAAACCAATGTCTTCAGTTTCGATGAACAGAGATATTTCTTAGTAGATTTTACGCGGGCATATCTTGCTCAACATGATGTGCATTAGGAGGGCAAAAGTGTTTTCTTTTTGTCAGGTTTAGGATGTCAACATTGTGGCATTTTGTTTAATTTCTTAATGTTTTAATTACACGATTTTAAAAAAAATATATGATTTTTAATCAAAACTTTAATACGGCAAATGAAAACGGTGGAGGCCTAAACTTTAATACAACAAATGAAAACGGTGTAGGCCTACTAGTATACTTAAAAAAAGGTATTTCGATCAGACACGAGTGATACTTTCAGCAAGTGATACAAATTTTACAATCCGTTTCATAAAAATTACCGGTTGACAAACGGCGGGGCTTGTTTTTAGACCGCAATAATCAATTAACGATTTCCACCATAGGTTTTCATGGTATTGTCTTAGTGCTGTCAGAAAATTCGACAACATGATTCGACAAACAGATTCGCACTTCCACATAAACATACCCATTATGTAAGAAACACCTTTACTGTGTGCTGATGGTGGTCTAATTCACAAAAATGATAGACAGAAGAAGGCAAATTACTACAAGCAACTCATACCACGGATTTCATGCATGACACATGACTGTTTTTGTAACACCATAAAGCCGCCGTTTTTCTACGGACTTAAACCTGTCCCGGTGAGTGCCATCTTCCATTCGTCAATCCCTTTCCCCCTCTAACCACGAAGCCCTCGATCTTAATCCACATTAATTGTGTCATTTATTACCACTGATAGCTCAATTGCTATACACTAGTAGTGGACAAAATGCATGGAGTGGAGCCGTCTACTCAATGACCCCGACTCATTATCAAGTCTCTACCGTCTGAAACATCTCCATTGACGCACCACGGCAAATCAGTTTGAAGCATTGCTCTAGAAGAAAGACAAAATTAACCTTTTAACGGGAATGTATGAAAAGTGGGCTCCTAAAATAAAGGTCGTGCAATCAGCATTCATTTTTTGTAGATAGCAAAACATATTTTCAAATCGCATTTAGGGACATACTGACGGATTTAAAGTTCACCTCAGTCATGATAATGTAATGACTATCAACTTTCATTTCCGTTGGTACAGTACACATATTCTCCTATCCATATGCATTTCTTTTTGGATTTCTAGAATTGCTGAAGAAATGACGAATTCCAACCTCTCCGTGTTCACTATCTTTGACATTTGCCAATCTTGAATGGTTGGTCTCCACATTTTAACTGAAATTTAAGTCTTAAAGTTAACAAATTATCTTTCATGCAAAATTATGGTATACTACAACTGGGACACAAGAATATGCATGCTTTGATCAATAACATCACATGTTTACGGTGAATTGCTGCAGTTTAAATATTAATTCTCTTTATGAGGGAGGACTTGTCGCAGACAATCATAGGACAATGTTTAAGTACCATAAGTTGTAAGTTTATGGGACGACGCGTATGCGTGGGGAAATACGATGGATGTTATTTTATGGCATGGCAAACGCGATGGTTATACGTTGTTTGTCGCTCATCATTGCAACATGAATCACTAATTTATAACCACAACTGTCTCCAGAACACTGTCGAACATAGGCTGCTTTTTGTCTAGGAAAGAGATATTCCAAGTTTTGAGTTTTCCATTTATTTTTTGGAAAGATCCTGCTAAGTCGAAACTTCCGGCCACTGAACATGTTGGTTTGGGCGTTTTTGTGTTGCATTAATACTGTATCTGTGGTTGGGAATTAGTTTACAGCGGCTAAATCGCCATTAACTTTGAAATTCCAAGTAGATTTGTCACTGACTGGAAGGTCGATCTTGCAGGACACAAATCCGGCTGATGGTTGATTTCGAAGTGATTCTGGGAATGACACGACGACCTACTTCGAACAGGAAGTTATTTATAATTTGAATGTAACTCACAGGCATATCTTTGAATAGATTGTTTTCCCCCTAAATTGAAAATATTTCACAGTGTGTAGCATTGACAACGGGACGGCTTGTCATGCGAAACCCGCGTACGTGCAATACGTGTACACAGTCATGTATGTTTCGATGCCGTGGGGTTCAACTTTTTTTATTGCCGATTTGGTCCTTTCAAACTCATTCAGATGTCTCATTTTGTCCCCCTCTGTAGCTGATTAGGAAGGACCGGTTTCGGGGAAGGCGCATGATAATGATCTCGAAATAATTCGGCCTTTAAAGTCCAATTTTTTTAAGGTCATTATGATAGAAATCGAGGACTTTGTCTCATCTACACCCATAGAAAACCTTCGTTGAAAGCTGTGGTCACATTTTCAGAGGCTGCAGTTCCTGCAGACATCTTCTGCTCCGATGTGCCGTATCGTTACTCGGCAGTTAAAGGACGTAAAGACATCTACCTGACGATATGATTGCAGAGTAGGGCAAGTGAAACGAAACCTTGCCATTTCCTGAACCTGTCCATTTAATTATTGTTGTTACACTCCAGGAGTGACTCGTCGTGGCGATACCAATACCCCAGCTCGTCAAGCTTATCCAGAAGTGTTTTTGTTAGCTGTTGAAATAACAAAACCAACAGCACGACTGGAATAAATTATTACGATCTTCAAATTGTTTGGGGGGGGGGGGAGCCTGGGATCATTCTTGTATACTGCATGTAGCAACTCCGTGGATAATCTCCAGCCATTAATTTTTGTCATAACACGTTCATTTTAAATTACGAATATCCATTTCTGCCTTTTTAAAGATTTAAGAGCAGAACGTGGCTACTTTTCAGTAAAATCTTGGCTGACAATCAATTACCTGCAGTATAGCCCCACATTTAGCCCCACGTAAGGTATGGATGCAAAACCGGGTATAACTTTTCAATAAAAGGTTAAAAATGAAAAGTCGTAATTAAAATTAACGTGTTTCATGAACCTGTTCAGTTTCCGGGGTTTCATCAACCTGCTCAGTTTCCCGTGATGATACGACACGAACGCGCTGTCCGAAACACGGGGATTGGTCAGTCGTTCACACAACTTAATAACTGGACAATGGGACATGATTCTGCAGGCTAAATTAACAAATTAGTCTTGCCATTCCTTCACAATGAACAATCAAACTCACTCTTATTATCCCCCGTACATAAAATAACAAATTCTATACAAAATAGAGAGACTTTTTTTTAATCCGACGGTTAATTTCATACGGACTGGCTGAACCTCGAATATGCACGATGTTTACCAGACAGCAAACACCCATGCAACTTACATGTGCCAGTTTCATACACAAATAAATTCAATGGATTTTTTACTCTCTCGGAAAATAAACAATTTAATTCGTTTCTGTAGCCGGTTCTTCTACCTTCACCACACTGCCATCTGCAATAGTCATTCCCGCGTGTCCAGTAGCATATGCACATCGCTCCATCATTCCGCTTTGTAACCGGTTTTTTCCCCTCTTCGCAATTCCGTC
>JAULKO010000111.1:808217-818709 GCA_032356045.1 Mediaster aequalis | reverse complement strand
AAATGTTCTGTTATAATTTGAAAATAAATTATACTCAACTTTAAAACAAAATCCAACTGCACTGTGTTTGCATCGCGTGGTCCATGACAATGTTGACATTTTATTCGGTGGAATATTTGAACAGTAGGCCTATTGCCGAACCAAACATCCATCCTTTAGAAGAAAAAAAAAGACTTCTGTTTGTTCACTCAAACACAAGCTAGAACTCATCGCCCGCAAATTGCCCAAACTTAGCGGGCAATTTCAGCAGATGATCCTCCCCTAACCTTGTTGCCCCCGTCCCGTCCCGATCAGCCGCGACCCGACCAGCCTTAAGACTGTTTGTCCGGCGGACGGCAATCACCGTAATTTGGGGGAGGCGGGCCCCCGTTATGGCACGGTGGTCTTTTGAAGAGCCGCCGCTGATAATCCCCGACCTAGATAAGGGGAAACCGGAATGTGTACATCAATATGAGACAAGTCACCACAGCGGTGAATCTAGACCGGGAATGCCTTTCAGTACGGAATATTACTAATGTTCTGTGGTAAGGCTAACGTGTGGTTTCATCATACAGCCAAGTTGTAGTGTGTGTTATGACAACCCAGATTAATTTCCTATAAACCTACATGCAAGGCCTATATGGAAACACATTTTAATGAAGCGCAGCGTTCATATTACTGTGAATGATCCAGCGAAACAAATTGCCAAATGTATATGGAAACTCGTTCCCCTAAGACAACTGTTTAAATTCGATGTCTGTATTCGTACGTTGAAGTTTGTTGCCCTTTTTCAAGACAATTTATAGCTAATGGCGTTCGACCCGGGATATTTGGTTTCATCCCGACCTCTATAAAGAGTACAGGATTCTGTTAATATTTCGATGATTGCACTCGTTGGAAATCAGGTTAACACAATCAATTTGGAATCGGCTAATAATCACTTTAGATGTAACACGAGACACCACCGTTTCGGTGTTATTCCACTTATAAGCCACTGCTACCTGCTCAGGTGTGTTTCATTTCCACGCATTCTACTTGAGTATTGGAATATTTCGCGCCTCGGAAATAAGTTGGTCTAAACTTGTCAATAAATTAACAGAAAATAACTGAAGAGTCCAGTGTCATTGGCTATGGAGAGTGTGATTTCAGAAAATCTGGAAATGAAATTTGTTTATCTGACATGCAGATCTCATTTTGTATGCTCCTTGTGTGAAGATCTTTTAATCTCCTTAAAACACTGACGGTATAGTGATGTAACTCATTGTTACAGGTGTCGAGTTTTCATAGACACAACTCGCATTGCTTTGTAACTTTCTGTCTCTCTTTAAGTTTAAATGGCAATTTTTCTGAGGAATGTAGAAAGCCTATTAAACCACCTTGCCTTACTGTATTTGCTCATTTCACAAAACTGACTTCCCATAAAGTGCACGCCACTCAGTCCCGTTCATCGCTATTTTTTGTCTTCTAGGTGCTGCAAGATCTTGTCACTGACAACCAGCCATGTTTTCGCCGTTTAGAGGGCTCTTTGTTTTGGGAGAAAATGAGACACCTGCCCAACTGGTTTTTGTGGTCCTTGGTCAAGGCATTTGTAGCTCCATGGTCAAGGCAAACTGACCATCCAGAACTACACCGAAATGGTCCGGGGACGCAGGGAGCAATTCCTACCCGGTCCCAATTGATTTTGACGTTTCCGTGTGCGGGGCGTGGGGCTTCACTTAGCGAGGCATCACACGCCGCTACCCGCTGTGCCGAATTACACTCTGCACGGCGGTAATGATTGAATTACATTATTGTTATGATGTGTGTTTTTACGTTACACCTCATCACCGTTCACAATCGGCGGAGATGTTTCGCGCATGCATAGCCTGGACGACCAATTAATATTGCATCCAGTTGCACTTTTCCACGGTGCACGGCAACAGTGTCGCATTGTAAAACAAAAATTAATGGAATGTTTGCGATCTTGAAGGCTTTCGTCGCCTCACTCCGAAATATCCACGGCCATTCATCATGACGCCATATAATATTAACCAACTATTCAGTGACACTGTAAATAAAGAATTGATGCATTTTAACCCCGTTGTTCTACGATGCACCTATAGTGTGTCGATGACTGTGATGTAATGTTCTGCTCTCACTCGGGGGGAAATTACCACCAAGCAAAACAATTGAAACGGAGCTAGTTGAACCACAGTTGGTAAATATATCGGATCTTGAATTATTGCATAAACATAGTTGGTTTTCGCATATGGAGCTGTAATTAAGTTCAATTCAAACCAAACGTAAACACTGTCTGGTACTTTGTATGGATTTCGAAAGTGCAGACGAATGTTTTAAATGACATCTGCAAAAATAAGGTTTGTTAAAATCTACACTGGATGAAGTCATATGGGATTTGTTCCTATTTATAGTACTGGGAATACGATTGCCGGTTGGTTTGGTTTTCATACCCTGTCATGGGCAGAATGGACCAGCAAGATGTGAAGATCAAGAAGAGAAATGATGGAAGCATAGGCAACACGTTCATTTTAACTGTCAATTTGTAATTGTTGCCTTTGTTAAAGATATAAGAGCACAGTGTGGCTACTTTTCAGTGTTTTTTTTCTTCAAAATCTTGGCTGAAAAATCGAATACTTGCAACATGGCCCTCAATTTGGCCCCAAATGAGACGTGCATGCGAAAAGGATGAGTAACTTTCCAATAGAAAAAGATTTATGAAAAACGACAGTTGAAAATGAATGTGCTACAGGAACGAGCAGTGGTGGTTGTGATGGCGGGACTGGGTCAGGGGTCGGGGAGGACGGAAGACCTCATGGGTAATTAATGCGGGAAAGAGACAGGTGGGCGGAGCAGAGATCATACTCAAGACGGAGGGCGGGGGGGGGGGTAAGACGGGTCTTTGTAAAAACACGTGGGGTCACGCGAGCCAAATGGAGGCACGCTGCTCGAACATTTGAGAATAGATGGCCCCCCTCCGTGCTCCGTGTTCTCTATTTTGAGCGGGAGGGGCTGGCAGGCCGATTGGGCGGATCCACGGGGCGTTTGCTAAGTGTCGACACGGTACGTGGGACTGCCTAGGCTGTGACTCGCCGCTAATGAGACTTTGTTGAATATTGTGAACTGGAAAAGAAATTAACAAAAGCAATCAAGAATCGTTTCATAGTCTGTCATAATTATGATATACTCCTTTCAGTATAAGGCCTGTGTAGCCCCCCACCCCACCTGGATTAATAATGTACCTCTAATTATCAACATTAGCCAGTCACTTAACTCCCAAACCGGATCATGTAGTGTGGCTTATGAACCATAATGTACGAGAAAGCCAACACACTTGGCAAGCGTGCCTCGGGTTCTTCCTTAGCACGTGTATGAAGAATAATATCGATGTATATATTACAGGCAAAAAAAGGAAGAACTTGCGAGCTAACAATGCATGCAAAATTATAGTAAAAAGGTTTAGAAAAGCATGTGGGTCTGTGTATGGCATGGAAATGTATTTATTGATTCTGTGATGGAATTTGAATTCTCCTTCAAATTAGCAACTGATTTTAGAGGAGTGGAAAGGAGAAAATGTGGCTATTACCGATATGTAGGCGGTAATTCGAAACACGAGAAATCGAACACCAAACGAGGCAATTCTGTATCAACAGTGTGCCGACTATGGACACGCGACACACGACACACGAACCGTAACCAAAAATGCAAATTCAAGCTTCTTTTTTCCCCTCTGAAACAATGCTTTGAATTATTTACCCGCGATGGGGCGGCGGCGTGATCAGCTTTACACTGAGTTGACTAAGAAAACGTAGGCAAATGAATCGACGAACGACTCGTGTGATGTGGGCATAATCATCCTGTCTGTGTGTCTCTCTCTCGCTCTCTCATATACACACACACACAGTGCCAGACCCGGCATGGCCATTTTGGCGCGATATTGAATTATCGCGTAAAATAAACGCAACACAGATTAAACCTGTCCCCCGTGCGGTATATTACCAACACGTAGATGAGCATTGTATCCAGCCGATGGATGTGCTTTTTTTAAGGGGGCTATTTCTCTGTAATATGCGCTCAGATGGCGGAGGGACAGTGCGTGGAACCGCACAGAGCCTAGGGGCCCGGGAGCACTATAGGGCTCGGGAGAAACTATCACATTTGACCGTCTGCGATAATGACATGTAACTCGGACGACTCACCCGGCGAATCTTGGCCACCCCTATACGTTTATAACTCGGAATATTGGTCAGTTGTACCATACGCACGCTGGCGCACACAGTCGATGCCTGAAACATCCTAATATACGAATACACATGCAGGCTGCCTGTGCGTGAGGTACATTGCGCCTGCGAAGGGGGAAAAATGGAGCGTGCACGTAATAACTAGGCCAGGCCATAATGCATTATGTGCAATCAAGCTGGTGTTTGTGCAGGGCGCGGGTCACTAAATGCAAACCATATTAATAAATAAAATACATGTGTTGTTGTGTGAAATAGAGGATATTCCAATCATAACAGCTATAATATTTCTCACCGGTTGCTGTCCCGAGAGACCCTTTCCATGGACTGCCTTCCCCTTGTTTTTTGTCCTTTACGGCAGGACAAGACCGTACGTAAACATGCGCATACTGTATACATAATGCTTTGACTGACAATGATGGTTAAATAAAGTTGCAGCCTTCAATGGAAATTGAAACAGGAAGGTCTGCATTCACACCCAGCCCACCCCCCATTCTCAGCTGGAATTGGGGCGGCGATTGGGAACAGGTGAGATGTACTGATTTTTTTTCGTACCGGTGGCAGCCCCCACAACACCCTTTAGCAAGCCCGAACGGATTGGCCTAGTTTCATCATTTTCCCCCTTCGTGTTGACCTCGACTCATTGTGTGCATGTTTTTTTTTGACACTGTACCCATACACAGTGCAATATGGGACGGGCGAAGTGCATGTACATGTACTTGTACCAAACCCTAAACCCCGTGTGTTTCAATGTCGCGTGCACCTTAGTGTTAGCCAAGCGTGTAAGTGTCTCACCACAAACTCACGGAGTCAACGCGGCCTGTGTGTACACTGGCCGTAATTACGGCGCGCAGACCGGCGCATTACACGGGCGAATGTTCCAACTTGGTGTTTCTTCTCAAGGTGTTTATTTTATTGAGATTTTTTGTTAAGGGACAGGTGGCCCGCAATCTGAAAAATTCACCTGTCGTGAGTGGATAAGAGGCCCGGAATAAACCTGACGTTTTACACGCTCGAGCGGTGTTCCGGCACCGTCCGGCGGGGAAATTGAGCGAAGAGGGAAGGGGGAGCCCGGGCGAGACTTGCCTCTTCTTCCTGGGCTCTAGCTGACTCCAAGACAGATTGCACTTTCCTTGGGGACAATCAATGTTTGTTTTTCCGCGGATACCCATCCGCTTGTACAAATCGGTCAATTTACAGGAGGAATATGAACCTGATTGCTGCTTCTCCAAGGTCAGCTTGGGCGCGATAATCTCATTTCTGTAGACGTGTGAATCGGGGGGTGACCAAACCGGTTCAGCTACAGTTGAATTCAATTGGCTTCATTCAGCAACGCAGCAGACCTTAGGAAAATACCTGTAGGCGTACGTGCATCCCTTGAAATAAAGTTTGCTGTGACATGATGTGAATATCACCAACCCACGGGCTTCAGCCTGAGGTCGCCAATATTTTGTACTTTGAAAGGAGCCAATGACCATTGTAACTCAGAGTTGAACCATGTGCATGTAGCATTTTCCCCGATGTGGCTAAGACAAGATAGTCAAGGGATTATGTGACCTGGTGGAACGGGCTAGGTCAGTTGCGGAACGACCTTGGAAACTCAGGATATAGCGTCTTTAAAGAGACAATCTCATCATAGAGGAATTGAACCACAGACCACGATCTACTTGGAACAGCGCACTCTTGTGGTTTCTTGCGTATTTACCCATGCGGGGTCTTTCGTTTAATACATGTATGTTGATAGCTGCGTGGAGGAATCTGAATGAAAGTTACATATGGGGGTGGATGGGGGCAACCCAATCCCCCATTCCCCACCTTATCCCCTCCCCATCCCCCATCCCCTATCCCCCATCCCATCCCCCACCCCATCCCCCACCCTATCCCCCACCCCACCCCGCTCTGCGATTGTTTTTTCTTTTCTTTTACAGGTAAAACAAATATAAATCTGTCGGGCCCGACCCCCTGCAAACAATCCTGCATCCGCCCCTGACATGGGCGAGGCTTCGTGCAAGCTTCTCGAGTTTCAAGGTCACGTTTGTTACAACTTTAACACTTGCAAGACTGGGTCTTGAAGTAGTTCATCACAAATCGTTTGAATCATCACAAATTAAACTGATAATAGTTAGTCATTGAAGTTAATAATTATAATAATACTAATAAAAAAACAGTACGTAAAGGCGCGCCTGGCATGAAGAAAAGGCCAAGTTACCGGCCTTGATGAAGTAAGGAAAACGTCAAATTATTATTTATATATTTGAATTCAAAATTCCTGAAAAGGGCATATCGCACTGTAGCTCGCAAGCCCGAAGAAACCTGTGAAAAGAAGACGATGTTCTTCTGAAATGTTCAGTTTTTATAGATGGGAGGAAAACCCCAGAATAATATGTCGTTCCCACGCTGGATTCGAACCTGGATCACGAAGATGGAAGGCGAGGAAAGCTCCATTGCATGAACCTGCCCCGCCCCCCCATGAAATTACAAATTTGATGGACATGGAAAAGCAAGTGTGAAAAGACTATGCTCTAAGCCGCTGCTGGAAGAGTTGATATCGTGCACCTCTCTAGTCCTATAGGATCTTCAGGGAGAGAGTTCCAGAGACTATATAGGGGCAATACTGGAAAAGGCCCAGTCCTCGTAACAGGCAAACCGAGTCCGAGGAACAAAAGAGAATGTTCCAGAGATGCACAAAAATGTTACTGTCTCTGTTATTATTTCTCTGTAAGTCTCTTCGAAAATGCAGATCTTTCCTTTTGAAGTTCGATTACATTCATTGTCCCCCTTAAGAATGTGTTATCTGCTCCGATGCTGGAGCCGTTAATAATGCACGACCTTGTAGTTCGTGCCTCGTTCAACTCCATTGTAATGCTTCCAACATCAAGTGTTTGTTATCAATAACAATTACGGACAATTGGCGCCATTTATTGCACGCCTTCAGATCTTGAACCGTGTAATGACGGCGTGCTTTGTGGGGCGGTGCGAAAAATAAGAATTTTTTTTTAAGTTTTGTATGAGGCCATAATCAAGCATGCACGAATGTTCACTCGAGTGGACTTATGAAATAGTCGATAAAAAGAGACTCGATATTGCACCATTGTAGCCATGTTTCTGCCTCAAATTTCCTGGAATAATCGCCAACATGTATATGGCAAGAGGAAACATATTCCAGTTGACTTCTCAGCCTTTGTCTGTTCATCCTGCCGCCTCGCGCAGTAATTCATGTTTTATTACCTGCGTCTGCCCAGCCGCCAGAAAAGCTCTGGAGAAACAGAGGTTTTCAGCATTTGCCTATACTTGGTCATTTCAGGCATCAACATGAACTCACTGTTGCTTATGCTTGGTTGGTTTTCAGCCTTGGTTAACAGCATTGAATTTATGTCACTTTGTCAGAACATCTGTATTAATGAAAATACAAGATATTGTTTTTGTTATGGCAAAACACTGTTGTGTTGATCTGCACCTTTTCTTTTCATTCTAAACAAATTAAACAGATTCCAATACGAAATAAATTATGTTCATTACGCAGTATTTATAATCTCTTAAAAGGGCTTTTTTATCACCTGAATATGACACCGCGCTTTTGACTGCTATTGAAAGCCAACAGCTTAAATGGTCAGTTTTGTCATTTAACGACCAATTCAAACCTCAGGCAGCAGAGAGCGCAGCAAGCTATTAATACCGACGAATCAGAACCGTGTATAGAGAGAGTGACGACAACTTCTGTCTTTGGACCAAAGATGGCCGCATTATGTGTGCAGTGGAGCATGAAGCTATTGTTTACCAATTGTCTATGTGCACTGGTGCATAATACGCCATGTTTAGTCCAACTTTTCGGCCCCCTCATGTCGCAACTATACGGCCCTGCGGGGAAGTATGTCAGGGATCGCATTTCAACCATTGATGATATTATGACTTGTATTAGAGATGCAGGCGGGAAGTGACTGAATGTCCCATACCAACTTGAGAGACAAAGTATACGGCGAGACCCATGTAAAGATGGACAAGACAGCACGGCAGATATACTCGTCAAGATTTTATCATTTTATTTGAATTCTTTGTGGTAATGAAACCAAGGAGTCCTCAGAAGTGCACGTGGCACTGCAGTCCGAAAACCTGAAGAAACCAGTGGCAAGTAGATGGTGAAAAAAGTCAGTTTTACAGGTGAGAGGAAAATCCCGAAATGATATTTTGGAGAAAACCATGCACCGGAATCAGGCAGGGACTGAAAATCCAATCAACATGTCGGCCCCAGGCGGGATTCGAACCCGGCTCACAGTGGTGAACGGCGAGGAAAGGAGCACGGCGCCTACCTGACTCCCCAAATTCAGGCAATCTCCCGAGGACAGTCAGACAGTTGTGAACGAAACGTTGAGTTCAAACCTATAGTTCTTTACAAGGGGTCTTACAACTCATTGATACAGATTACTCCAGACAGCATCGTCGCAATATTTTCTTTGACGATTTCTGTGGAATGGTGTTGCTATAGACCTTTCTTTTGCTCGTAAACATTGGGCTTTGACGCATGCGCATTCTCTGGTTGGCAAACTGGCGCAGCTGTTTGGCACCGGGAAAACGGTGGAACGATCAGACCACGCATGCGTATTTCTCAGGGTTAATTGTTTACTTCACTTTGTTGGCATTGTTGCGTCATGATTTGCCAACCATGCCAATCGTGGTTGGCAAAATGGCGTTTCAAAGGAAAGGTCTGTAGTTGGTCGATACCGAAGCTTACGTCATACCCTCAAGCTGTGTAGGGCCTTGTTTGTTTAACGCATGTCCGAATCGCGATCAGTCATCCCATCGTTGGTTCATGCACCGGATCCTGTCTTAACGGATCCCAAACAGAGCAGCGAACCAGCGGTTTTAATACTGATCGCGATCCGGATCTATGTGAAACAAACAGGCCCTTTAGAAAACTGAAATTCTGCAACTGTGTTTATGGAGGTAGCTTGGGTAGAACTGCTTGAAAAGGACATTTTCTAAATAAACGTGACACATCAAAGAAACCGCGTTTTTTTTGGGGGGGGGGGTCTGGTTTAGCTTCCGCGGACTGATAACTTAAAATTGAAACGCAAACTCACCAAAACATCTGTCTGTGTGTACTGTATCCATGTCCAGACAACCATTACTTCCATAGAACGACGACAATACGGTTACAGAAGGATGAAATTAAATTGGACAATGGTGAGCTAAGCGCATCGCTGGATAAGAAAAAGTCAGGCCCCCGGGTATTTACTTTATCATTTTCGCCTGTCAAAGGCGATACCGGTGGCTGGACTCAGAGCAGACGATTTTTTGGCGGGAAAATGCGTTCCCATTGACAAGTACCATCGAAAGGAACATGTTCAATGCGGTTCATGCATGGTACTAACGTGGTGTGTTCTAAAAGGTACATCTGTTCGCCATTCGGAATGGAAACGTGTCACTCAGAAGAAATATTTGTAAAGAATGATTTCCATTTGCAGTAGTCCTTTCAGCCGAAGAATTAAATATCACCTTCTACGACTAACATGCTTGTTCTCTTCAAAATAACTGTTAAATTTCCCTCCCGAAATGATGACAATATTGCGGAAACATTCAGGTCAACTGGAAAGTAGGGTATTTCACAGCTACGGAGAGGCCATACACAATGGCCACTGAAGAATATTTAAACATTCAAGGTTCGGCATATTTATTCATACATTTCCTGTTTGCCAGCGAGAAAGATGCTTGGGTTACATGGTGTGCTTAACAATGCACTACGTGCCGTTTTCACATGAATTCAAAACTCCAATCTCTTCCAGAATGATGCTTCTAAATTCTACAAGTAATGATTGCCATGCAGTTTGTGTCGTCGGTGAAATCATCACTGGATTTGGAGAGCTGGTTTTGAAATCAAAACAACACAGTTATGAATCATTGGTGTTTTTTAGCCTTTCACAAATTTTGACTATACTCACCGCCTGCTAGTTCACGCTGTGTAAGGTCAGACATGGAATGTGCGTTGGCAGGCGTTCTTTTGTAGTAGTATTTGGAAAGGTGAAAATAATAGTGTATTGTGTTTCTGTTTTCATATTAACAAGTTAATCGAGTCCGATGACAATTTTGCAGAAGGTGAAAACATACTGGTAATTTGTCAACATAATGCGGGAAAATCACCGTGGGTTACCATGCTGCAGGCTTTAAAACCAGGAGTCGATAAGCGGGAAATGTTGGGACAATTGCAAATTGATGTTATACCTTTGCTAGTTGTGTAAGATTTGCTGAAAGCAATTGATATTATAATACACGGATGTAGTTAT
>JAULKO010000111.1:790775-802030 GCA_032356045.1 Mediaster aequalis | reverse complement strand
AAAATCACATGGACTTTTGGCTGGTAACCTGTTTTTACCGAGCAAGACATTTTTGTGCTAAGCAAATGTTTGTGCTTAGCAACCCTATGAAATTGGGCCCTGAGCTGTCCTTGGGAGTACGAACGAATTCGAGCACGTGATTCATGCGTCCTACGCCACCGTAGTTTTGACTATAATTATAGCATTGTTGCAGACATAAGCTTGTTAAAAAAATTAATAAAAAAAATAACCACCACGTGGCTGCAGCCGAAAGTGCGATAATGCCGGTTGCATTCAACCCAATTGCTGCTATACAGCGCAAAGGGTTAATTCAAACACAACAACCAACTCTGCCCCCCACAGGTACCCATTTACTCCTGGGTAGAGAGAAGCAATTAGTGACGAAGTGTCTTGCTCAAGGACACAAGCACCACCATCCCGTGGCTGGGTTCGAGCCCACAATCTGTAAAATTACCCACCGGGGCTTGAGGCCTGTAGTCTCTCTATCCTCCATCTGTTTTGTTTTGAAATAATTTCTTAAACCCCAACAGGTATCTTTTTTATTTGATTTTTGAGGTGAGCAGGTACGGCCTGCTAATACCGCGTCTGGGATCATAGCAAGCTGCCCCTCGAGTCGCCCTCGCTGCCGGCCAGGCGATTCTTCCGCAGTGCTTCACCTCAGCTCTCCCTGCGTCAGTATCCTCGTGCCTCGTGACCGACATGTGTCGTGTGATGTGTCATTATTTGAGCAGGGGGCCCTTTGTGCGTCACCACATTGACAAACAGATCAGGAGATGACATGATTGTTCACACCTCGGTGTCCGGCTCGGAATCGTCAATTATGTAACTCCGTTAAAGGGACTCGCCATGTTCAATGCAGCTGAGGATTTTGAATTTGAATTTGAAATTTCATTTAATTTAATTTAATTTCATTTTGAAAGTAAATTATCAAAAATAACCAAAAGTAAATTAGACAACAAGTTGAACAAAAACATTCATAAAAATGCAACAAACTTTACATTATAGACAAACATATAAAGCATTTGAAAATAATTAAGTACATAAAAAGAAAAACAAACTGACCAACAAAGGTATAGTCAATCAATGAATGACGTTATAGGAACTTACGAGTATTTTCGGCTTTAATTTTGAAAAGAGATTTGTTTTCAATCATTTTGTTTCCAAAGTTTTATTGAAGAGTTTTTGATTTTGGGTTTGGTTTTTGTATTGACATCAGTTTTGGTTTGTTCCCAAGAGGAATGGGATTTGCATGTTGTATGCAGTTAATTCTTATTTCTTTACAGTTCTCAAAAAAACGTTTCAATCAAGTCGTGGTTTAACGAGGGCGGGGTGGGGGAGGGCAGAGCAGGGCTGGGCGGGGGATATACCCACAAAAATCAGATTAGATTTCAATAATTGCTTCAGTAAATGAAATTTGTTCAAGAATGTCTGAAATTATTGGGAAATGTTCGACAATCTCCAGCAATGTCCACAAGTTCTATTTTTTATTCTTCAAAAGTAAGGTTTGGATTCTTGCAACAAAAATAAAATTCTTCAAAAAAGATATTTTAGTTCCCCCTAAAATTATAAATCTACGCTTGCGCGAATCAACTTGGTTAGAATGGTGATGATAGTGATGATGAAGATGAAGACGACGACGACGACGACGACGACGATGATGATGACCATGGGCGGAGATCCCGGGGGATGGGGGATATATCCCCCCACTTTTTGGCCAGGGGGTGGCCTATAGAATCACCCCCCCCCCCCAGATTTGCCTTTAGCATGGAATAAAATAGGCGTCTTTTGCCCAAAAAGAAAAACTTAAAATCATACGAAAATCATGAGATTGATGCCCCCCCGCTTATTAACTTATCAAAATATTTTCCAGGACAAAATTTTTGGGGGTTCACTTTCGGGTCGTCGTTATTTTTGGGAGAACATTCTTGATCATCCCCCCCCCACTTTTGGTACCCCAAATCTCCGCCACTGATGATGACGATGATGGTGATGAGTTTGTAATGATGATAATCACCATCGTATCCGTTGTGTGCCGATAGCGTTGGAGTGCAAACATTCCGACGCCATAAACTAGGTGTTTTCAATGAAACAATATCATAGTTCTATCATCGATTTCCACGCAGTTGTTTTTCAACAAGAAGAAATTTAATCATCGCATGATAAAGATATCTCGTACGGTGGAATGTGTATATCTTTTGAACTTCTCTTACCTAATGCAAGGAGCTTGGAATTAAAAACAAAATCATGTCAGTTTTTGTTTGTACCAAACTGTCGCATTTCAGAATGATCAAACTCATTATTAAAAAAGAGAGAAATATTCGACTAATTCAATGCACAGAATGTACGGATGTCGTGCATTATACGCATGGTAAGAATGATACGAAAGGGTATTGTCACATTTTAAACTTGTTTCTATGAAAATCTGTGTTTACGGGAGCGTATTAATGTTGACAGGGCTTAGCCAGACCATGGAGGAAGGAAAACAGATTCCTTCCTCCATAGCCAGACCAATGAAACAGACGAGGCGATCCACCACTACTGTGCAGTGTTGGGCCCACGCATGCTTGCCTACATACACGTGTGATGCTGGGCCGCTAGCAACGGCAGCATTCTAGACTCTGTAGGCTACACTGGGCTATGGGCCACATATTATGAGATACAGTACAGATTTGAAGTGGTTCTTTTTCACATGATTGGATCAATATTGTGAGTAAACATTATTATTTCTTTTAAAAAAGGAGAAACGCCAGACGAGACGGCCGCCTCGTATGCTTCATGCTGGCTAGGGGTCTGGCTGAAATAGAGAATTGTTGCTTCCGTTTCAGTTTCTTCACTTAACACGTTCATATTTAACTGTAATTTTTCATAAATACTTTTCTATTGTTAGCTTACTCGTAGTTTTGCACGCATGTCTTATTTGGGGCCAAATTTGAGGCTACATTGCAGGTAATCGATTTTAGGCCAAGACTTCTAATTTTTACGGAAAAGTAGCCACGTGTTGATCTTATATCTTTAAAAGGGCAAACATGAAAATCGACAGTTAAATATGAACGTGTTACTTATAACTTTGCATTTTCACTGGCTTTTCGGTGTACAACTAAGCTTCAGTCATGGTGGAGTCGAGCTTGGCGTGCCGTGTACAGGTTGCGGTATATAGTCATCGATTTCCTGGGGTTTCTTCTAGCCAAAGTTCATTCGGATGGGATCTGATACAACACTAGATTGACGTGACCGAAACGGCTCCTATACTCATGCCAGTCTTCAAGACTGAAGCCTCGGTTCACATCAAAGTTAATAACACCTCGCAGTCATTGGGTGATCACTCCAATTTTAGGGTCAATAAAATCGGATTTCGCCCACTCAAATCCCCATGGAGTTTTTATTTTTTATTTTTTTTGGTTTTGGTCCGGAGGGTGTGAGCAGCGCGCGCGTGTGTGAATCCGCACCTGGCCCTCGTGGGTGCTACCACGGCGGCAGGTTCTGAGGCAACGCGGTGGGCCCCGTGGACCAGTCGTTGTGCCGGCGCCGGGATTGGTATAATCACGAGTTATAATTCACTGTGGTTATTGCTCAAATTGATTATGCGAAAGCTGAGTTGTATTTAATTCACAGTGTAATTTGCATTCATTTTTTTGTATCAACCTTTATTTATTTATTTGTAAGATTAATTGAGCAATTACTAAGTGTCGGTTCAGCTACTCGTATATAGTATTCAACAGGTGTCATCAGACATACTGTAGTTGGTCTTTATGTCACTTTGGCTTACACACGTGGCGCTTGAACAATTTGCCATAGAATTCTGACAGTCTAAAAGATTCGGAACGCTCCTTGTTTATGATGAAGAAAAATCACAACATATAATGCAGTTTGAGTAAGATTTTGAAAAGCGTAACTTGGCATCCGATTTTCAATTCGACCCCAGAGTTGAAAGCAAAGGATAGGACTCGGCGAAATGCTAGACCGTGTCATGTTTGATTAAAACAAAAATGATTCCAGGGACACGAATGTCAAGTTAAGGCATGGCGATGTTTTTGAGATCCCGGTACGTACCGGCACCGCGTGACTTTCAAAAATGTCGACCGCCCGTGTCCCGGTGCGGGTAGCATTCAGCCGGTAGCGTTGGGAATATACTAGTGAGTAGCATTAGCCTAGTTTGCCTCGCCCGACTGACCCGGCCTGTAAAGAGAAAGCACACTTCTTACAACGTGCAACATAATTCTTCAGGGGCTGCATTCATTGTGATAGACCCGCTGTGCCGTGTTTTAAGAACTCTGCAAGTCCTAACCCCCCCCCCCCCCCGCGCCTATTTGGTGTGGACTTCATTCAGAGGGGAGGTCTCTGTTATATACAAGCTCAAGTTCAGGCCGAGAGCGCCGGGCTGGGCCGGGCCAAGCCTAGCCGCCGGGCTCACGGAGGGCCTGTTGAGAGCTAGAGGGAAAGGGAGAGAGAAAAGGTTTTCTTCCATGTGATCTTACTTGGTTTTTACGGTGTCCAGGTGGGCGGACTCGATTGTCGTCATTGTTTGGGGTTGACCTATGAGTTTTTTTTCCAAGCCTAGAGCCAGGGAATACATGACAGCAAACAAAACCGAAGTCCACTGCGTGATGGTTGCAACTTACAAGCTCAATGAATAGGTCAGAATTATTTCAATGTAGCTTCACATTTTCCTAATTAAAACAGTTTCATTTTTTCTCCTTTTTCCAACTTTCGGATAGACAATCGAAATGACCTACAAGGTATATGCTCGAAGTTTAGCACTTTGAAATACATCTATGCTACCAATCGGATTTTGCTTGACCGTGATTTCTTGATGGTAAAATACCCAAAGCCTCCATGCAGTAGTTGGTCAACAGGTGATTCTAGCGGTCTGCAATCATCCACGGACTCGGGGTGACAGCATAAAGTCGAGGCTTCCCCGACCAGTTATCTCAACACCTGAGGATTTGGGTTGAGTTACGGCACAAAAACGGCCGGATGCCGTGCATGGAAAAATGACTCGTGTGCCCAAGCATTCCGCTTTCACAAAGTGAATGAGTGAATGTGCGTCGATTTGGAGATGAAAATGAAAATCCTCGTTCAGAAACTAGTTTATGGGCAGCTGGCTTGCGGCACATCGCCCTGATCATTAGGGTATTTGAAAAGAAGATGTGATAAAGCACAATGATGATGTCGACGAAGTACAATGCAAGATTAGCCAAATAGTGCAATTCGTGCTTTGTTGACAAAACGGCCCTCTTTGTTACCAACTGGCATATGACACAACATTAATTTAAAATCAAGTTAAAATCATTGCTTGCAGTTAGGCCGAAGTCATCATGATCCCTGGTCATTGCCAGGATCTATATAACACGCTCAATTTTAACTGTCAATTTTCATTTCAGCCGTTTTGAGAGATATAAGAGCACAATGTGGCTACTTTTTTCAGTAAAAATTACCAAATCTTGGCTGAAAGTCGATTGCCTGCAATATAGCCCCAAATTTGCCCCTAAATAAGACATGCATGCCAAACCATGAGTGACTTTCCAATAGAAACAGGTTTATGAAGAAACAAAAAACGTATAAACGTATAAACGTGTTCGTTCCAAAAGCAAGAAATTTCACAAAAACATGTTGAAAAATTGTTCGGGTATTTCGCTCGTCAAACCAACACGATAATTCCTCACCGGTGAAAGGTCAGCGTGAGCAGTTGTCTGCCGCTTAAAAGCTCCAGCACACCGGTTGATAAATGCAAGACGGTGTGGTGAAACACGGCCAAAGTGCTAAGTGGAGACACACCGACTACGGGGGAATGCAGAGAACGGGGGAGCTGCCTGCAAGATTCACCTCTCGCTGTACTTCTTTAAGGTACTATGATATTTATCCTGCCGAGAACGGTGTTTGTTTGTGCAATCGAATACAGCATATCCGAGAGTTCCAAAGAAGCTTTGGGTTTTTTTTTCTTCTACGGTGCGGGCAGGCTCGTGCCGTAGACTAAGCCGCATTGCCCGCAGGGGCCGGGCGGGCAGGCAGGGAGAGAAAAGAAAGAAAGAGAGGGGGAGAGAGGGGGGAGAGAGAGAGAGAGAGAAAAAAAAGAGCACAAAGACAGAAACAAACGTGTAAATAATAATTCACAGACAAGCGGACCGGTTGTACGTGTACACAGACAAGGATCGAGTTGGGGATTTGATGGTAGGATGCATGTGGAAAAACAACCCACAGTAAGATCTGCATTGACAGTATTCTAATAGTAATACATAACGTCGCCCAAGGTAAAACAAATGGGACTTGAATAAAAGAAAAGTTAACAACATTTCGTTCGTTGCGAAGGACTCGCCAGAGTTAAACTAGTTGTGAATTAAACATTTCTTTTCTTGGGTACGTATTTGTACTTTTCTGCAGCTCACTCAACACGGTTCAGCCAGTTTCCTCATTTTGCTTTTAGACCTAGAGATGGCTGCAAGAGGGCGTTTCTCCGCCCAAATTTATCTTATTAACAAACGAACTGCATAGATGTTCCCCACTTGTTGTCCCCTCAAGAATTTCCATTGAAGTTCCCTCATTGACAGGTCCCTACCCCGCTCATTACATTTCTGCTTTGTGCTTTTGATTACATAGTCTAGCAGGGTCCTTCAACAGTACTGATTGGAGCATCTCGGATTTTGATGAGAGAATGTGGGAATCAATATATTTCTTCTTTCCCACGACGTTTCTTGTAATTAATTTGAAAGGCAATATCATTGCTCGTGCTGATTGTATAATGTTGGGATAATTCTCCGCCTCCCTGGAAAGATATATACAAACCGATAAAAACTGAGATAAAATGCCCCTCTTTCTATATCAAAACTTAAACCGACCCTCCGTATTGTATCTATGGTTAACTGTCTGGTCGGAATGTCGGTGTGATGAATGCCACAGTTCTGCTTCCATGAGTGGCAGTTCTGCCTCCGACTTTCTGGAGGGAAACAAACAAGGTTTTGTGACGAAGGATCAGAGATCACACCGCTCCCTATGCAGTGTTCAAAGACACAATTCATCGTCTTCAAATGGTACTTTGCCGAAGGAAGAGGATGGATGTGTTTGGGGGAGGGCTAAAAGGTCTCTACCCCCACGAAACAACTTGCCATTACCCAAGTGTTAATTAAAGTCACCTTAAGCTTTTTGTTCCCCCTCTCAGTTCTTTTAGCCCCCCTCCCAGTTTCTGTAGGGGCTTATTCCGAGGAGAGGAAGGGTTGATTTACCTCAGCTTGGGGCGTGGGACAAACAGCCGACGAAAAACGTACATTTTTTTCAGCAGTGTAACATTTTCAATCGAAGATCAAGGGATGTTTGTTTTGAGAAAGGAAGGTATACATCAAGTGTTTTGCAGGCAGAAAAAGATCGAGGGGACCGAGAAAAAGGTTGCTGCTAACTTTGGCGATAGGTGGCGCTGTCTTACAATATCCGCTACCTCCTTTGCCGACTTCGTAAATGCGCAAGGTGGGTCCGGGGACTGAACCGAAATGAGTCACTAGACCATACAACACAGAAAATATTGTTCATATGTTTTACTTCTTCATCTTCGTTTCCCTTCCACCCTTTCTACAAAGAATTACGGTTGGACAGAAAAATGGGTTTCAGTTAAGGAATTGTAAGCTAGAAAGCTTTATAAGTAAAGCGACGACAGTTATTATGTTGTTTGATTAGTTTGACTATACATTTATTAACAAAGTAACAAAACGCACAGTGCGTACACCCATCAGACGCGGTGAAGAATACGTCAGTTTCAGTTTAATTAAAGACAAAGCAATGAAGTCATTTTTGAGTGAAATAATAATGAGGTTTGCTTTGTTTTCCGCTAAGTGAAAAACAATGTCGCAGCCTGCTTATGACGTCAGAGAGCAGGATCTGACCCTGAACTTTGGGAAGACCTTGGTTTAAAAAGATTTGGGCCGCAACGGAGCTGGCTGGCAACAAAAGCCGTCTGTGCTGAGCACTGGGCTGACAATACAGGTGCGAGTTCCTGTCAGCCGACGACTGTTCCATCCACGGTTTTAAACTCATGGTCTTCGTGTCCCCAAAAGAAAATGATCAACTTTCACCCGAGACGAAATGGAAGTGCGTGATTCTCCGAGATGTGGCCCTGACATTGATAAAACGTAGGGTCAATGTTATTGGCATACCGTATTTTATTATCAATTATTAAGCCTCCTAATGTCGATATAAGCATGTTTCATTGAAGAGCACTGTCGGTTTTCAAAATCTTCACGCTTATTTCTCGCTATTATTGCATGGGCCACGCGTTTTTGCATGTGACAATCTGCAATGATTAACACTCGGTGTTTATTGATGGGATTATGTGTGTTTTAGTTTTTTCCTGAAACACTTACATTTCATACAGGGTTTTAAGAAGGATTTATTCAGCCAATGAGTTGGTCCAATGCACAGGCTTTATGAATCACAACAAGCGATTGGTCGAAAGGTGCAACCCAAGTTTTATTCTTCAGAATTCATGTCAGTAATTCAGTCTTCTAAACGACACAGATTTTCTTCAGTTTTATTCGATAAGTTGTTGAAACCTTTAGTGCAATTCATGTATAGAACTTGGCTCGGTGGGCATAGTGTTCCAAATCCGTCTGGAATCAAGACCGCTGTATGCCCTTTGCTCCCCCTGCAATAAATTAACGGGAGTAACTTAATCACGGTGCATGTTCTGCGCCAATATCCCGGGATCGGTGGGGCACCCGACTATTCGATCAGCCATCATTACGCAGGACGTATATCGTGCCGGCGCACGACGTTTCTGGGCCGAGAATGCATTTTAGGCGGGAACCGAATCTCAGCGAAGCCGTTTCACGGCGACAAATTTATGGCAACCTAACGATCCGGTTACTGGTCACCCGAAGTTGATTTTTCTTCCCATGGAAATAAAACACACTTTGGACATTTCATTTTCAAAATCAGTTTAAAGGCGCATGCGCCTTTAGGACGGTTTTCGTGACCTTAGCAACTGACCTATGACACTTTTAAATGCATCAATGGCGCCCTCGGATGATCTCTAACATATACGCGCAGTTGAAAATAACACGTACAATAACACGATCATTTTTAACTGTCGTTTTTATAACAGTCACTTTCTATTGGAAATTACTCATGATTTTGCATGCATGTCTTATTTGGGGCCACGCAGTTGGGGCTATATTGCAGGTAATCGATTTTCAGCCAATATTTTTAATTTGTACTGACACCAAAATTCAGCTCTTCCACCGAGCTTGTACTTTGATAAAGATATATGAATATCTTTATCAAAGTACAAGCTCGGTGGAAGAGCTGAATTTTGGTGTCAGAAATAAAGTAGACTTTCCGCACAGTCTGTCCGATTGAGATGAAACTGCAACAGGTCTGTGTGCATCATTTGTCTTCCAATGATATCTACGTGCTCAGGATGACAGTGTGGTGTCATGTCATGGACCACGCAGTGGATGGGACCGTGGGCTTCTGAGAATTGGCGAGAGCGCGCCGCTGTGGTGTTTAAAAGGAGCTGGATTGACCCACATGGCGTGCGTGTTGTACTGCACACCCATCCCCTCAGCCGCCAGCTCGCTATGAACCACCCAGCATTTTGATTGTACGATGACTGGTACATACAGCTCCCAAGGGTAAACCCTACACCTGGTTTGACATCATGCCCGAATTGTCCCAGTACTTGTACCCTACCATTCTATCCCTTCAGCTTGTCCTAGTTTCCACAATACCTGCGGTCCCGCCACCCTACGCCTGACCTAATTGGCGCCTTTCAGCTCCAATTTTTGTGCCCCGGGCTCTTGTCAACCCGGGCTTGTCCGTGACCCTAGCTCCGACACTTCATTTGTTGTGACTTTTGTATAAAGGATTTATATCCTTTTTGGGGGCTTTTTATCCCCGTTTGATTTTTTTTCATATATACTTTTATGCCGCAAGAATCGCTGTTGAATTGTGCGTTGAACCGACACAATTTTCTAAGGGGGACAACTTAGTGCAAATTCAATTTGGCAAAGCTTGGGGATTTTGCAGAAGATTGTGCTGGTGACATTAGTAAAGCATTCTTGATTAAATATTTCAACATGGCGGTGCGATTTTTCGCAGCTGCATGACCAAAAGGAACAAGTCCCTTAACAAACCAAGTTTAAGCAAGAACGTGATGATTACAAGTGTTCGTGAATTAGAACGACTTCAGAATAAATTGAAAGAAACTGTTAGAATGATGTTTTGATCTATATCTTTTTTTGGAATGACGTTTGATTGTAAAACACAAACAAATAAAAACAAACTAAAACCAATAGTAGCATGATCAGAAATTGCTATACCAATAAAGTTAATATTGCAGACAAAACTAACATCGAAATATATTTCAAAATGATTAATGAATTAAGAAGTAACTGGAATGATCTTTTCAAAAGAAACTTCTGATCGTTTGAATAAGAACGAATTCTGAAAGAAACTTAAAGAAATTGCACATTTTCATCAAAAGTAACTAATATCCTTTTTAAATGAAACGCCAGATTGTTCGGCCAGTTTTGGTTTAATCAACTTGATCAAAAGTTCCCCTGGTCCAATATACAAATAATATATAACGACACACTTCTAAATCGTATGCTCGTTAAGCTGCACAGAGTGGTCAACATCCCAATGGACTGGACAAGTGGATGTAATATACAGGTGGACAACACCCATTGGTTACACTGTTCATGCTCAATACATTTGATCTATTGGCAAGAGTGACCACTGCACAAATGCCAGGTGGACCACTTGTCCGTAGGTGGACGCTTCTGCTATCCGATATCTGAAGAAATATACAGTGTTTCTAATCATTTCAAGTCTCAGCAACTAGATGCACAGTCGAACGAAGCCGAAAGGACACAAGCATGCAAAGAAGAAATCTTTACCACCCCCAACAAGAAAATATTGTTGAGTTGCAATTGCGATTAGGTACATCACTCATCGTACAGGCACGGGTGGAAGAAATCAGACGCTGCGTTACAGATTTCCTCTTTCAGTTGCACTCTATTTTTCCCCCTTCTTTCTGATGACGCTTGAGGTAGGGTTTAACCACAGGTAGGTCTTGGATTGCGATGGTAAATACATCGTCTCCCCTGATCTGCAAATGCAATATTCAGCCCAATCAATTCACGTCGACAACTGTGCGACATGTATATTCAATTACAGTTCAGTATTATTACCGAAGTCTTCAGCCGCGGCTCACTATGGAAGGTGGCAAACGCCCTCTGTTGACTATGATTTGCCAAATGGCAAAGTGAAAG
>JAULKO010000111.1:737967-751204 GCA_032356045.1 Mediaster aequalis | reverse complement strand
TTTTTTTTTTTGCTCAACAGCAAAGTTATAACGATTTCGAAAATATCGGTCTGTGAACGATATCGGCGCCGTGTGTCGGCACTGTTCGCCTGCAATGATTCCTCCGCGGCGGTAATGACCACGTTGCAAACAATGACAGTTTCTCTTTTCCCGCGTTCATAAGCGCACGTTTGGCCCAGTTCCGATTTAGAAAAAACAACAACTCGTGCTAACTAGGGCATTAACGATTCATCGATTCGACCCCGTTGTCTCGCCGGGAAAGAAGAAAAAAAACCCTCCTGCCCGAGTGGCTGGGTACAAGCCTAGCTGATCCATATCGCTCCCTTTACGATCCAGCGTGAAAAGGCTTTAGCAAAATATTAAGACTGCGTATTGATTGGGTAAAATAACATTTGTGTTGACCTAGTTTTTTTATTTTGCCGCCCGGCGTTCCAACTGCTGAGCACCCTGGGCTAATCCCATCATTGCAGAGGGGTGAAATCGTGTATGAAAGGGGACACGAAAACGACGGGAGACAGAACTAGAATTGGCGGAGATCTAAATCCCGAGCTCGGGTTATAGCCAGGAACCCCAAACTGACCTTCGGTGGACGTGCGATTTAATGCCTCGGAAAAATTGGGTCACCGCGAGTTGGGCACGCGTTCAGGCGGAAACTAACGGGAGGAACAACGGGGGAAAGGGGACGGCCCTACAGCTATAGAACACGGCAGAAGAATCAGCTTGAATAAATGATTGTTTAATGATATTGCCTCGGCTGTCATTGATTCCCCGCTTGCCTTTTGTGACCAAGTTATTTCGGTCTTTGAAAAAAAAAAAAAAGACCTTGGAAAAACCTGTGGTGGATAAGCTGTGTGCTGAGTAGCCAGGCTGGTTCCGGGGGGGAGGGGGGGGGGGGGCTGAAGACCCCCGTGCGACGTAAAAAAATAAATAAAAACATTCATTTACAAAAATCCACTCCGGGAGGGGGGTGGGAGTCATTGTTCATGCTTTAAGCATGTAATTCGATGGAGTCATCTGAAGTAACCATTGACATTCCGCAATCCTTGGCACTTTCCCGCCACTTGGTGGCAGCATACATTAAGGTATTCTTTTATTGCATTTCGTCTGAGCATGCGCACGACTGCCTTAGCAGTGTCTAGAACAAAGGAAAAGGATCAGCAATAAATCTCAATAAATCGTCTGCAGATTCTTCCACACGCCTACACTACATTGCTTCCCTCCTGTATTTCACATACACCATCTCCTTCTCTGAGACTAACAGTTTTGCCTCATCTACTTCAGCGTGTCTTATAAGAAGGCGATTACTTGCCTCCTTACACTGAGCGTGCTCCCCTGCTTTCTAGGGTGACCCTTATAGATATGCTGCCCCCTCCTGTGCAAGATGTAACCCTGTGTTGACACAGGTGGTCATGATGTGGCCGGATTCCTGTGAATATTTGGAAATGTTATGATCGGTGTGTTTACAGGAAGAATTAAATTAACCACTTTATTAATTGGGATTCCTATTCGCTACCTCAGAACGTAGGGCTTTATTTTGGAAAGAATACGTCGCCGCTTTCCATCACTACCCTCGCCGAGAGTCAAGTTGTAGTGCCTTGAGCTATCTGCCTGCCATGATAGAGCGACTTTTAACCTCTTTATGTTCGTAACATCAGAATTTAGGGTTTTATGTCTCCTGACGACGGACAGAGCATACTGTCCGAAACGTTGAGTCAGCTGGTTCTCCTCAGAACCACAGCCACTACAAAGAGAGATTAGATTTTCACATGGTGTTACCGCAAACCTTCTCCTACCTGTCTCCTCGCCATGCCAACCTTTAGATCATATTTAACTTTTAATGAGTTTATTTATATCGTTAAGACGATCCCTTGGTGTCATTTCCAAGTATCACGTGATTCAGTTTGTTGCCCAAAGCTTTACTAAAATACGAACTGAGACATAACGCGTTCAGTCTGTGTTTCCCCTATTTTTCTGTACAATCAATTTCCGCTTCAGTAAACACGTTGTCTTTTCGTAGGGCAATATTTCCCCAGAAATATTGGTATAGCTTTTCGCATCTTCGGTAACAAATTAGCTTTAATTTGCAGCCTAGTTTTTGCCCTTGACCTGGACGACTGCAATAGCGTCCCTCAGCTATATGTGACTTCTGTTTCCTGTCTTCATCACTCAAGCCTAAATAAAAAAAGCCTGTCTGCTGTTGCAATCTATATGCATTATCTCTGCTAACAATTTGGCAACCAGCTGGGGAAGGTTGGCCGCCATTGAATTGTTGCGAGTCGCGTTGAGACGCGCGTGCACACCGCGTCCGATACCTGATTGCCAACCAATCACATCCCACTGCTCATTGCACAAACTTTGAACAAAAGAGCAATAATTGGCCAAGTTATATTCGCCACAGTCGGAGGCGGGCCCAAATATTGACGTTTGATGTACGGGTGCCAACTATCCCAGTCTGCTAACGAGAATTTGATTAAAGAGTCGAACGTTTTGCCGAGATGTCCTCATTTAATTCATTACGTTTGGCCTCGCAATGTTTCTTCGCCACTGGTAAATCCTCACACCGCTCTCTCCAGGTTTTGTCTGAATTGGTTACAGAAAAAGTAATAACCATCCAGTTGGTTTTTATTTTCCAACGACTTAATTTGGGCATAGAAATACAACCGGAATAAGTCATAAGCCAACGGGCTGCAAACTCGTACAAGGGTAACTATAATAATCATCTTTTCACATTTGCAGTGTGCGGGATAACTTTTTACCCACCGCTGCCAATTTATCTTAATTTTGTAACAATGCAAGAATGCCGCCCTTTTCAATCCTTCTGTTCACATCTACAGTGAATTCAGTTAGGCTACCAGCGCCTCCCCCCCCCCGAAAAAGTCAATATTTTTCTGTAGGGCCTTGGGTTGATTTCTGTTCTCGCAATCAGATCAGCAGCAAACTCATTTTGTAATTTACCAATTCACCTGTCTCAGTATTCTCTCTCCCTTAACTTCACTATCGAATTGTCTTCCCGCGTTCGACTGGCGTGCCCTTGGGTCGATACGTGGGCACCGGCGTGACCTCCAAAAAACCCCAACTTATTCCGAAATGAGTTTGAGCGGGCGTGAGACAAAACCCCGATATCGGGCGGGAAATTATGCCGCATTTGCGGCACATTTGTGGCCTGAAGATCAGACCGCGCCTCAGCTTCCAACACGGCCTCCTGTTTCTCCTTCCGTTCAATTTCACGATCAGCTAGCGCGCCGTCGACAACAGGGAGGGAGGTAGACATTGGCAGCGGCCAATCGAATTTGCTGGACACCGGAAAAAAACAAAACCGCGCGCTTTTGGTATCGTACAATTTTGGCCGGGAAATGTAAGATCGGACTGACCACACCAATCGTTTGGGATTTTTGTTACGGGTTTTGTTTTGGCGGGAACACGCAGGTGGATTTTTTTCCTCCTCAATTTTGAAGGAATCGGAAACGATGACAGATGGCGTGGGCAGTTATTATCGGGGCAACCTCACTCGACAGGTGCGGCAACCACGTCTTCAAGATTGCAGCATCGGGCGGACAAGGCCACAGCAACTGGCTCCCACACGCGAGTGGACAAACCAAGACCGTTTGTTACTGACTCTGCTTGGTCCTCCATTTAGGAAAAAAAAAACTTCAAATGTTCAAAAAAAAGTTCAAATGTGTATAGGCCTATTTTTCAAATTAATTTAATTGAAACAGTTTTGTGCGACACCCGGTTTTCCGAAGCCGTGATATCAACTTCCAACGCCACCAGCACACCGTTATACATTTCGTAAAATGTACAGACCTGTGCAGTTGTTGCAGAATCTCTGTGAAATGTTATTGGCATATATGGAGGCCTGTATGCAGCTTCTTTAATCAACCAGTATCACGCAGCAATACACTTCAGTTCAAAATCTTACGCCAGATTGCTATTGTTTTGATATGCCGGTGGGCGTGGCTAAAGGACTTAAAAACAGACAGGAAGATGAACATGATACAACGACGTTGGCAATCAAAACAATTTCACTCGTAAGAGAGCGGGGAGAGAAGACATGTAGTTTTCCTTAAGAAAACAACTGGGGAAGCACTGAACATAATCGCATCTTAAAAACGTAGATTAAATCCCTTTGTCACACACAGTCCCATTCATCCGATTTTGAAAATTAAGCAAACAACCCATCGTTTCCCCCCAAAAAATAGGAATTAGAAATGACCTTCAGGGCGCTCGTCACAATGAACGCGGCGACAGGGAACCCTTCAAATAAACTACGGCATCTACCAGCCGCGAGCTTCGCCGACGGCAGCCATGTTGATGTTCAATCTGTAGACATTGCTCACAGAGACTGGAAACAGTCAGATAATCATGTGGCTTATGTGACGCACAGACAATGCTGATTGTATTTTCCTGCGGGAAAATCCTTTTTAATGGAATTATTGGGCACCATTCAATTCGAGATCGTTTTAATTACAACTTCTGCATCGTCCAGCCTCTATCTCGGACATCTATGGACAGGACCAGCACGAATACCTATTTCCAAAGCATTCAAGACTCTGGTTTTAATGTCAGCGTCGCGCAGTCATTCTGTGCAGTACGACCACGCAGGGCACGAGACTTTTCTCCGGCACGCGCACTCGTCCAGAGGCGGGTACGGTACGCAGCAGCACGAGCAAGACAGTATCAGCAAGCATTCGGCCGGCGTGCTGGCATTCATCACGATCGCTGGGATTTTCCGTGTCGTACACCTTCTTAGAGACAATTCTGAGAATTTCAAGCGCGCGTCATGTTTGCTGTCATGTAATTCTCAAATAAAAGTACACATGTTTTCAATGATGAACATTTAATGATAAACATCATGCACAATGATATATATAGTTCATAATGAACATAATATATAATAATCGATAGCCTACTATATAATAATATAAAAACATGTGTGTTTTTTGCGACTAAAATTAAAAAGACCATTCATTATTTTCTTTTTCTTGTGAAATTGTTTAAACATATACCGAGGGTACTTGGGAGCGAATTTCGCCGTTGAAGTCAAGGTACCGTTGGTATTCAGCAGATATAATAATAATTGATGGGATTTTGTAAGTCGAGATAAACATTTGATCCAAATAGTTTTATTGCTTCAGATTTCAGTTAAACTGAATTATTCGCCCATGTTTTGTCTTGTACTCATTAATATGCTCTCACACAGAAATGGCCACTCCTAAAGACTTTGATTCTTTAAATTGATAGTAAAATGCTTGAGCTGATCCAGCACATCGTCTGCACCGACGGGAGAACTCAGTCAATAAATCCACAACAAGACAATAATAGATACTTGCCACACATCACCCTAATTGAACGATTCCATTAAAGTTTGTAAATTCTAGAGACACACACTGAAACGCAATACCGCCGTCTCCGCAGCTCCGAAATTGAAAAACAAAAAGAACGGAAGAGATGACAAACAATGCCCATTGAAACCTGAAACTGGAAGATGAAAACCTTTTACAGAGCTCGGGGCAAGGCATAGAAACATGGAAGAAGGGGGAGAATAGTAATAAAAAAAAACTAGCAGCGTGAATCTCCGAGATGCAAAGGGGGGAAACAGGCGCGCAAGAACGGCAGGCTGGATTCGTGACATGGTTCCATTAAGCCCCATTAGTCGCTGTTGAGAAAAAAAATCTGCATCTTCGCCCCCTCAAGCGACGGCCTGAGAAACATAATGTATACTGTCATTTCTCGTATGGGACATGATAGCAGATCAACATTTTCGGTTTTTCTTGTTGTCTTCATCTTGGCGGCAAAAGTAGCGAGCGCTTTCCCGCCCCGCGCGCGCCGAAATCGACCTCAAGAAGTAACAGGTTTTACTGGCAAGATTTCCCCCCGCTGGCTGCCGGCAGACCGCTCCCGCGGGAACGACGGGCCAATGTGTCAAACTTCATTAACAGATTCAAATCTCCATGGGAACGCGGCAGCTCATATGTTACTTAAGATATTGGAGTGATTGTGATTTCCCGCGCTTTACGAGTCAAGATTTTTCGGCGCGCAAATTCTCCCGGGCGATTTTTACCATTTTTAAAGTGTTGTCATCTTCCCGGCACACTGCTGAGCACATGCTACCCTTCGCCTGAAAAAAAATACATTATCAGATTTGTGCTTTACGTACATAAAAACGATACGATACCAAGATGTTCAGAATAAGAATGTTATTTGGAGACTTTTATTTGCCACCCCTCAGGTCGGCCTTTAATTAAAGAAGTCAGACAATTTCAACATTTCTAAAAGTGTTAAGTTCCACCGATAATATTGATAAAAAAGAAGAAAAATTTTACTTAAAATTTAGCTCGAAATGTATCAAATCGACACAACAGTCTGATACATTTTTGTTGTTGTACAGTTTTAGTATATTCATGCATGATTCACAGGAGAATCCGAACAAGGCACGCTATGAATAATTCATAGCCTGTATTCAACATAGCTCTCTCAGTGGATGAACGCCAGCAAAACGCACTCTATATGCAAATTGGCCAAAACTCGGCTACGGTATCAACTGAAACAAAAACTCGGCTCTTTCCCGCCTGCTCAAAATTCATATCACACATCTGCCCACTTAAGATTTAGGCTACATATATTTTGAAAGCGGGCCAGCACAAAATCAATGCCGCACAAAGTGCGTCATGATAAACAAGTTGCCCATAAAATAGCGCGCCAAAGTACGTCGCCCCCCGATGAAATGGCGCACGCGGTGCATCGCAAACCCCCTTTCGCTTCCCCCCTTCTTTTTCCACTCGCCTTGTATTTTAATAACAACGTCCAAATATTTACAGCTGACCCAGGAAAAGCCGCCAACTGTCCACAGAGTATCCTTACGGGTATCGGCTGCAAGTTTGCAGACGAATTTCGTCGGAAAACGGAGCGGAATTATTATTTGCACAAGTTCTGTTGTCACAGTGTGTACAACTGGGGGATGAATGTGCTTGTGGGGGCCCCCGCATACTTGTGTGTGGTTTTGTGTATTTGCGTGAGGACTAGTCGAGCCGAGGCCGGCTAGAGGGGCTGTCGTTTTCTGAGCCTGATCCAAACGAAACCAGTGGCGGTTGATTCCGCTGCTTCTATCTGGGTTACGGCCCGGGAGAATAGATTGGCGGGATAAGAATGCGATCTTTTGGTTTGCACTCGGACAAGGGAAAAAGTGCGGTAGCATTGGCTGGTAATCTAGGGAGTTGGTAGGTCTGATCTTAGATTGGTCTTTTCTGATGTAAATTAGCTATCACTGTGCCATTTGCACAGTGCTGTACCACCAGTGGAGTTGAAGAGTACAACATTGGTCAAGTTCCCCGATTACGTCTGTGGTAAACAAAATGTAGGTCACAACGTCCGTGTCACCACTCTGTTTTGGTCAGAGTTGCATCTTTTCGTTAAAAAAAAACAAAGACCAGCAATAGTTTGTCAGATTAAGGACCAACATTTTGCAGTTGGGGAAAATCGTGGGTTAAAGGTAGGCCAAAATGCATCAAATATCATCGGTTCCAATTCCAAGCAGCATGACCCGGAAGTAATTTGGACGCTCTAGGTCAATCATTTTGACGAGCACTACCTCAAAGACACGATGGCAAATTCTCTCCTCACAAAAAGACAAAACAATACCGCCTCGCCACGCCCATCCCCAAGCCACTCATCGACCCGAAGCTTTCCTTATCAAACATCAAACTATCAGGAAAGTGAGAAAAACAAAATACGCTTGGCACATTAGCACGACTGTGCACTCGCATTAATATCCAGCATGTGATGGGGCTCCAGACGAACTTTGCCGGCAGCTCAGGCCATGCGCCGAGTGTTGTACACGGATCTGGAATGGGGTTAATCTCTCCTGCAAACTTGGCCTATTTCCTCGCTGGATTGTGTATGTCTTGTACAACAACATCCTACTAATCCTGCCTCATTTCCGAAAGTAATAACTCACAGAGTTTTCAGATTTTTTTTGGTATTTTACGAGGCGCTCAGAAGAGCGCCCTCAGTGTCTCAAACGCAGCAGGGACGTGTGCGCCCCGCCTGTTGCGAGGGAACGTCCCGAACGCATTCAGCGAATAATTATTACACGGGTTTCGCACAACAACAACATGCTACACGTGAAGACAATGCAAAACAAGGTACCGGTGACTAACATAGACCTTGTGCAGAAATCAAATTCGCATAAAAAGGTCTTTACAGTTTACAAATAAATCCAGAAAGGTTTCATCTCTGTTGCTACTAACGCACCTGAATGATCATGACACTTTTAAGACTGAATAAAGTATCGTTAAATGCTTGTCTGTTTTGTCTTAATAACAGGTCACTATAAGATGACACAACAGACAAGGAAACGATTTCGAGTCGGCCAGCGCCACCAAGAACTGCAGAAGCGACCATATTGGAGTCCACGTCCATGCTCGTATCGTGTGCAGAATACCGAGTAAGTCGCGGTAATTTGACAAACTTTCCTCCAACATGGCTCCCTCAGCCGACTCCCTGTGCTGATGACATCTTTTTAAATCATCAGCATTTCTAGGAAAAGTTATCCACATGAAATGACCATCGTTCATGGCTGTGTCGGGAGAAGACCTAAACTCAGTTTACCTAAGTATAATGGCCTAGTTCATCTGTCTATTTTGCTGTCGTTCATTTTTTTAATCCTCAAGTTACTTTGGGTAAAAAAAATACTGACAAAGCAACATGAGAAAACGAAGAATCCAATCTCCGTAGGGATCTTTTCTGGTCCAGTGTCACTTCACGGTTCATTAAAGAACAATGACTTTAGGGCCGACGCTTCTTCAATATTTCCCTTTCCTGCCCATCATTCGGCCATTGTGTCACCCCTCTTCCATTGTTTTAATCTTGACTTCCAAGAGGCACTCTGGCCAGCTGTACAATAGGCCTAATTACCTGAAGTGTTTGTCACGCAATTGAGTTCGTTGAACACTCGTACACCCAGCCGCAGAGAACTCGGGACGCGCTGGATGGCGGGCTTTTCCTCGGGGAGTTCCCGAGGAAGTGATAGGGCTTTAGCTACACAGGAAGCCCGCAAACGAGCAATGCCCCGCCGAAGCTGCCGAAACATTGACACGCTTATTTGCCGAGCTTTTCTGACAAGTCAAAATGATAATTTCCACATCATGCGGTTCGGTGCGGCCCTAACCTTGTTGCCCAATCGCTGAATCACACTCTCATCTACACTGTCACCTACCGTCCGAGAAAAAATGTTCTTCGCAGATGTCGACGCGTTTGTAATTACAGAAAGTTGATTCATGATAATTCCAGAGGGCGCTGAGTGACGGTTGGGGTTGACCTGTTGATGAAGGTGTGAAATCTTCGAGAAAATTAGTCTTTGACAGAGCTAACATTTTCATTCAGAGGATTCTATTGGTTATTTAGTTTCTTCGAATCGCACCAAATGAATCATTCTAGTCAACACGGGTTGAACATGACCGAAACACCAGAAATTCTGTTGTTTATCGTTTATGTTTTACCTGCCACTGTGTTTTAAAAATAAAATTATTGTGTTCAAGCCACCCAACAAAAAGTTCCCTTTAATTTTAATAGACAGGTGCTTCTAGAAACATTCACTTATGTGAGCATAACCCACACCCAATAGGACATTTCTCCGGGCTTTGCTTAGCGTGGAAGTTCAAAGAAGTGCAATTCAAACAAAATTAGTCGAATCAAATCAAATAAAAACAAAAAAGCGAGGGCTCTTGACCTAGTTTACCCTCGTAATCTGATGCCCAACGAAGTAGGTTATCCAAATAATTGTTTAATAATTGCTTTTGGAAGTCAATTCGTGTGCAGGAAATTCCACTCAG
The DNA here is from genome assembly GCA_032356045.1 of Mediaster aequalis. Classification (NCBI taxonomy): domain Eukaryota; kingdom Metazoa; phylum Echinodermata; class Asteroidea; order Valvatida; family Goniasteridae; genus Mediaster; species Mediaster aequalis. The sequence goes on along the minus strand of JAULKO010000111.1, from coordinate 741,374 downwards.
CCAAACTGATCATCTTAACGATCTAATTTACATCCAGGTCAACGTAGGGTCACCTGCACTCCCGGGTGGCGTGTATTCTAGTCTAACTCGACCAATGTCCTCATCGGACAAGTTCTTCGAAGTCATCTTTCTCCAACACCTTCTCCTTTCAGCCCCATCCCTTTGGAGCATGGTTCTAATATTACGGATGGTTAATATCTTTTAAAAACTCGGCAGTTATCTTCTAAAAAAAAGAAAAAGGATGACTGACCATGGCTATGAGATTCCCCCCTTGCATTTTTGTTTGAGGAATGGAAGCTGGGCAAAGTATCTCTGGCACCCGCCCCCCCCCCAGTCCTGTCATAGATTCCTGCCTGACCCGTCCACCCTTGGAATAATACTATGATCAACTTATCCGATTCTATACATTGCCACAGAACCCCTCACCCCATCACATCGTCTACAGTATCCCTCAACCGCAACCAAAATTCGTCTCTAAATGTATCCTATATCACCCGCCCCTTTAAATCTCACCTCTACGCCACCACTCCAACTCTTCACTAATTCCAGAATCCTCTTGCAATATTTCTCCGCCTTCTTGCCTTTTACCCGTTTTATATTTAAACATCTCATCCTCCCGTATATACCCTCCTAAAGCTCACCCGAATAATCCCTCCTTGATTCCAAGACACCATGCCTCCCTTTCCCCAACCCTCCTCCCTCCTTCTCTCCATCCCAACATCCCCGATCGACCGGAGCCAGTTCACCTCCTCACCCCTGCCGTACATGACGCATGTAGCCCCGGGCGCATGTCACCGAGCTAGACAGGCTTGGAAGGAAGTTTCTCCATTACACAAGTTTATGAAAATTGAGTTCCAATCATCGGTTGTTTGTCTACGGAAACACCGGCCCGGTCTGCTGGTGAATGCCGAGCCGAGATAGGTGGCTCTCCCCCTTGCCTGATGCCGTATGCTCAGCGCCCCCTGCCCGGTAAACCACGTTAATTTGCGTTCCAGTGCTGCGATGACATCTGAACGGCATTTGGGTTGCCACCCACAAAACCCTCTCTGTGGGAATAGACGAAAAAGGGCTTAGAAAGTCACATCAAAGCCTGGGATTTCTCCTCCACTGGGCCGCGACACAATCACGGTCACCCTACGCGATCAACACCCCCAGGTGTGCGAAAATAATCAACTCGCCTTTCCCGCGCCTCATTGGCCATCCAACGATACATTCTAGGTGTGGTTTTGAGGGGCAGACGATAGTGACTCAACCTCACCAAAGCAAATTGGCGCGCTTTTCATCACCTGGCCACACTTGCACCTTTTTAGCCAAAATTTGCGCATCCGGACATGCCATTTGGGTTGGAGTCAACAGTCAACACGTGTACTTTTTAGTCCAATGCTTCTATTATTGGATTTCATTCTTTCTTTCTTTTTTTCGCCCGGGGCTCCCAAAGGTCGGTCTCGGTTACAGTCAAACTTGTTTTTGATCTGATTCTTTTTAAGCTTGAACCACAGTCCTAAATGTCACCAACGTGACAGTCATTTTTCATGTTTAAAGTGTCATTGTTGCCTCACCAATGCATGTTTTTTTGCGGCCGCTACCACCTGGGCACCGGTGGTCGATTGTTCTGTAAAAAAAACGCGATGTCAGGCGCGCGAGGCCTTACTTCGTGAATTAATTTTAGTAGTTTAATCCACCGATTAATAGCGTCGGTCGCCCACCCTTCGGGGCTTTTCAATGGCTCGCTATTTTGGGGTTCCTCTTGGGGGAGGGGATCTTTAAGTCTTTATCATAGCTTGTTTCTGACACTTGTAGTTTAGGGTCCTGCCATTACTCCCCCTCCCCCTTCCCAAGGGCGGAGGGGAAGGTCAAGCACGTGTTTCTTCAAGTAAGAAGGAAGGTAGCTCTGGGGTAATCGTGGAAGGGAAATATGTTTTACAGTTGACACTTTTGGAAACATTTTTCGCCAAAGAAATCTGAATTCTCCACTTTCTTTTAAAGGAGGTACTCAGGAACACAGGCGGGTCGCGGGCACGTATTCTCCAAACCCCTTTGTTAATAACCCCTTTTGGGTCCCCCACCCCCGAATCACCCTGTCTGTCTTACAATGCACACGTACGAGCCAAATGCATCAGCTTTGTTGACCCAAAACTCAATGAATCCAATAAACTTTCAAAAGAACGTAAAAAAACAAAAACCTTTTCAGTTAACCGTCCCTCAGTTTACAGCGACACCCCATCCCATCCAATGTACATCTCGTCTGCCCCCCCCCCCACCTCAGGTTACCGGCGTCGAGTATTAAGCAACACTTCCACCCGTAATCTCTCGGCAGAGAATTCTGATCCTTCCCCTTCATCAAGTGTACCGCCCTCCCGAGCCCTCTCCGACCCCTGAATAATATTTGGGCAGACAGTTGCAAAAGTTATTCAACTCCGGAGAGCGGTTTGCATTTTTGCACTTCCTGGCCCGGCAGTAATCCAATTAGGCCCCCGGTTAATGTGTTTGTTCGCTCGGACCCCAGGAATCACCGCGAGGGGAATCTGACTTCAGAACGGGGAAAACGCTCTGCCGAGCGGTCTAGCCTTTCACCGACAATTATTTTCTTTTCATCTACTCGGGACATTATCTTTGGAAAGAAATCAATGCAAAGTCGGAAAAGCCCGGTGAAAATTAAGTTCCCTTAATTCACTTGCTGAGTGCTTCTTTCACCAGTGGCGTCAGCATTCTGAAAATCAAGTTTTATTTAGCAAAAGTACAATTCATTTTGTTTTTTTACACACACAAACTTTGCCCTTTCCTTACTGATGGAATGAAGAAAAACCATTGGCTCGGTATTGCTTTCTAAAAACCAAAAACAGAAATTACAAAACAGATGGAGATTTTAGCCCATAATTTGTGTAGCCCTTTTTTGTGGTACGTGTACTTTGCTCATTCCCCTTTCAAGCTCTGTGGCCGTCCTTCTTTAACTATGAAACTGGCCACGTCACAGTCACCGTAGATCGGGCCTATCAACGATCAAAACAGAACCGCATATATAGGCCTATTTGGCGTTAAATGCCCAAATTCCGTCTTCAGCTATATACTGCCCCGGGCGCGCGTCGCGAGTGCGTTTCTGTACCGATATAGGGGTGGACCCGCAGGGCGCATTGCGGCAAAGCCAGCCGCGTAGTTCCAGGAGAAGTTTGTGGTTCTACGTACGGTCATCCCCGAGGTGTACAGGGGGAACTTTCAGGGGGTATCGCCCTGGCCAGGGTGGTCCGTGGGGGTTGGTTGCTCCGGACCCGGGCCAGACGATAACGGAGGCAGTCTGCTCAGTGGTCCGTGGCAGGGCACACACCTACCTCCACGGCTTGTGAGGGAGGAAAAACGCCGGCAGTTTTATGGTTGATCTTACTGCCAAATCACATGAACCCTGAAAGAAC